>VWZZ01003610.1:81323-102320 GCA_013399095.1 Psophia crepitans | reverse complement strand
AGACTGGCGGGGCACCGGGACGCGCTCACGCTGGGAGGGGAGGAGGGAAGTGCGCGCGCCGGTGTGGTCGCGCTGCGCGTTCGGGAGGTGCCTCCTCAGGCCGGCCCTGGCGCCGTGCTGGGGCTCTGCTGGCAGCGCGGGCGGAAAGGGCTGCCCGGTGAGCTGCTCGGGCGACTTACTCTGCCGTTCCTCTGGCCCCTGTGCTGGCGGGCGGCCGCAACAGCAGCCTGAGCCAGCCGTCGGGGTCTACCCACCCCCTCGGTCTCGCCTGCGCTGTGGGGGGGCTGCCCGGGAGCCCTCCTTCCGCGGCCACGTCTCGGTCAGGTGGTGCCTCAGGCAGATGGCGTACAGAATCTGCTATAGTCAAGTCTGACATAATCCTCCGAAGGGGGAGATGGCCCTTGCCCACTTCCCCTCACAACGGTTAAGAGAGTGCCTTCCGACCAAATTGTAAGAAGTTGTATTGCTTTCAAAATACCGTTCTCATTAGCCTTTAGCCAAAGAGACTTATCTTTTCGTCTGCCACTTCACCCAAACAGCAAGGTATTAAGATCTTTCTGGCATAGACTTCAATATGCTGCTTGAGGATAGCAGCTTGTTGAGTGTCTGGCAAAGGCAAGCAGTGCGGGTGAAGCACAGCCGTAATTACAACATGTAATTATCGGCATGAGGGGATTCTACAGCACAAGTGGTACAGAAGCAGTTATCAGCCAGCTCCTACTGAAACCAGACGGACTGATCGAGAGCCAGCCTTTTTTTCTGACCCCAGAGGCTGGAGACCTCAAAAGGGGGAAGAAAAAATGCCGAGACTTGACTAATGAAGTCTCAGGTGTTCTATTTAATTAGCTGGTCACTGGCTGGCAAAAGCACCACCTGTCTAGATCACTGTTGCCACTGGCTCTGGGTCTGACAGAGCCATAGCACCTGATGCCGCTGTGCAGGGCTAGAAGGACTTGCCCTGCCACTGGGCAGCGAGAGACCCAAGCTCTGGGACTGGTGTCTGGGGTACACTGAAGCCAGCCTCGGAGAAAAAATATTCTGTATGGTATGCAGCGTACCTGGTGAATAGGAAATCATTGCTTATTGCATCTTTCAATAGAACTAAATAAGGCCTTCAGTCCATGAAGCCCTCAAGACTGCTCCTTTTCCTTGAAGAGTCGTGATGGACCTGGCCCTGTGTGTGCAGTACACCTGAAGGGCCATGGGCCATGCTCATTTCATGATGGAACATTGACAATTCGCGGAAAGATCTGACCATTGTGGGTGGTCACAGTGGTCTCCCTGGGTAGATCAGATGACTGTCCAAGGTTATCCAGATGGGGTTGGGAAAAAAGACTGCGGAAGCACAGGATGTTCAAAAAGGATCTAGAAGAAAAACAGAAATGTAGCAGCAATTTCTTACAGGATCCATTACTTCATTTTTGTTGTTGCCATTAGTATAAGCTAGGAAATATCTATGAACTTGCAAGCAGGTGGAAGACTTGGCACAGTGTGCAAATATAGCAGTGTACTTCCCCTTTTGATGACACCAGCAGCACTGGGTTTTTTTCCTGAGCCTGTTGAAGCTTTCAAAGTAACACTTGCTGGCCTAGTAAGTTCTGTGTGGCCTGTGGTTTGTATAGAGTCCAGGAGACTTTGTGCAATATGGTCAACGTGCAATTGCAGTAGATGGGAGTGTCAGGATTGCAAAAGCAAGTCTGTGGTGGCTGTTTTGCTGCATCCTGTTTAAATTGGCCTTTTAGTTCACTCCTGGGTAATGACATAGGAGAATGTTTCATGCAATAGATCTGTGAAACTTGTAGGCAAACCAAACTTCCCTGTTTCCTTTGTAGCTTTCTAGTGCATTCCAATTATTAATGTACACATCAGTCACCAGATGGTGAAATGATAGAATTTCAAGTATGTTTGCCTCTCAGAACTAAGAAACACGGTTCTCAGTTCTGGTCAGGGTAGGCTGAGAAAACTATGTATTTTCTAATGACATTGAACACTAAAGTGACAAGAACAATTTTGTGGGAAACAACTCTAATATCTCATGGCTGTTCAGTTCCCCCCTGTCTCTCAGCACAGAATCCCCATCAAAGAAAGAAAAACACTTTTAAAAGATCTCTTCACTCTGATGCACAGACCCCTGAAACTGAATATCTCTAGAGCAGAAGTTTAACAGAGTATGATGCAAATCAAGGCGATTAAAGTGTTCAGGGTTTTTTTCTAAGATGCAAAAAGCAAATAAGAATTATTTTTTTTCCGTTCTCTCCTGCTCATCCCCACATTCGAAACAGATGATTAATGAGGGGGGGGAGGGGGTTTGTCGCTTTTTTGGTTTGGTTTTTTACTTTCCAAGATGTTAAATTTGTAAATACTTGAACAGCAGGGTTCCTTAAAACAAATGCATCATGCTTTTATGTTGGAATTCTAGGTTTAGGAGTTCTTTGCTTATACAGAGAGAAATTTCAGTGCAAGTGTTTTAGTAATAGCAGTATGAGTCAGAACTACAGACTCATTCAGGTCAGAAAGTAAGGAGATCCTTTTGTGGAGATCTCTGGTCCAGCCTCCTACTCAAAGCAAGTCAAACACTGAGTTCCAACCACATCACTTGGGGCTTTCTCCAGCCTAATCTCAAAAGGCCCTAAGGGTGAAGATTCTATAGCCTTCGCAGACAAGCATTTTTATCTCTTTAATAACCTCCCAGTGATATTTTTTTTCTTCCCCTTTTATCCAGTTGGAAGTGCCTGTGTTTATATAAATGTGTGGTGACTTCATAAAGACAAAATTTCAAATTCCCAATTAAAATTTATTGCGTTGGTGAGAAATACAAGTTTGAAAAGAAATCAAGAAAGCTAGCTTTGCAGAATACCCTGATATTTTGCACACTATTTGTTACCCACCCCATAAAGTTGGCCATTAGTGACATCAAATCAGCAGTGGCCGGGGCAGATACAGTTGTCCAAAGTAACAGAAGTCCAACTCAGCCCATCCTTTGCAGTTATTTATGAAAGCGGCAAATCAATGACACGTTGAATGATAAACTGCTTTAAATTTATATTTGAAAAAATGAATGTAAGCGTCCACTTGAAATAGATGAGTTTACTTTTGGATGATATGAGTTAGTAGGCTCACAATTTTTTTGAAAGTACTTATCTGCATCCTTAAACAGGGAAAGGTGAGCATTACTGTGAGCAGCAATGCTACTATTTCTTGAAACAATTAAGATACACAAAGATACTGTTAGATCATCATCCTGATAAAGTGAGACCAGAAAGAGGGTAAATGTTGAAGAAAAGCTGCAGTGTGAGATTTCTAGACCCTGCTGATATCATTATTGATTATGGTTTGGCTGGGGTTTTTTTATGCCTCTACATATTTTCTGTTATCTCCAGTAGATGTTCCCGTTGGCTGGACACAAGCAAGCTCCAAGTGACGAGACAAGTAGCTATGATAGCATGAAGATAAGCCCAAGGTAGTATGGCTTGTTTTACCCTGTCTATAAAATACTGTATACCCATGTACTTAACATCAGTCTCCAGGGGCAACCTAACATTTTAAAACTCTCTTGTATGGCTAGAACCAGAAAGGCCACTAGAAGCAGAGTTTTAAATAGCCCCCAGAAGTGGTTGCACAATCCTCAGAATAAATAACACTGTATATTGGGGTCACATTCTTTCATTAATGAAATTGCATATTAGAGTTAGCACTACAGAAAGGCTGTACAGTTGCATTCACTGACTCTTCTGGTTTTGCATTCATCCTTTACTGACACAAGAAAAACACCTTAATTCAAATTCCTTCCCCCAGAAAGAACAGTCAGAATTTTTAATACAATTTGAGAGGCTCTCAGAAAGGGCTTTTTAAAAGAAAACAATCTATTCACTAAAGGGAAATAAAAAATGCTTTCCTTTCCTTGTTTTTCTTGGGTTTTTTTTTTCTGCCTTTAATGAAACACATGAGAGACTTTTGGTACACTCTGTATATCCTGTGCATTATTCAGACTGTGGCAACTGGAATTCTAGTATCAGAATAAGGAAAGAGGTTTTCCCTGCCCACTGAGAAACCTCAGCAGCAAGTACTAATAATTACTTTTTAAACAAAGTTCACAGGGTTTGTTCTGACAGTATTGCCTTTTGCCTGTCCTTCCCTATGCAGTGTTCTGGTTGCTTTTCCTCCAAGCCTTTGTTTGAATCAAAATTTTTGTAACAGCATCTGCATGTTGCAGTATACCTTGCAGCACAGGAATAAGAAACCATTTAGTGTAAGTCTTTCTCTTTATAAAAAAAGTGCTACATTTTAACAGTGAAGTGTCAGTCAAAACAAATTACCTGTCACTCGTATGTTGAAGGGAAGAACTACATGCTGCATTTCATCAGTTTTCAAAGTGAGTTCTCAGGTTACATGTCTAATGCTAAGGTGGTGTATTTCAAGTCTTAAAGCAAGTGTCAGCAACCTTTCAGGTGAAAGCATAAAATATACATCTGCATAAGCCAAGTGCCTGTGGTTTTTACGCACAGGTTCAGAACCAATGCCTTATTGTGTGTTATACTTCTATGTAAGACACTTAGTGTCTTTGTCCACCAAATACAATCAATACTTTATATGCAAGTACAACTTCCTTCTAGATCATTGGGCTATGAGTTTTCAGACATGCTGCCCTATATTGAAATGAAGAGCCTGTACACTGCTATTCCAGAAGTAATTGACATTTTTCCTTCAGCAAGCTGTTTGACAGAGCAAGATCTGACAATTGCAATCTGCAGTTTCCTCTCTTTCTGTCCCTTCTGCCTTGTGGAATGATATCTGTAGCTATGTGAGAAATAATTATAGGTGACAAATAATAGCTGGGGGAGGGGGAATCTTTTTTCCTTCAGAAAGACGAGTGTATAACAAGTAAATGTCTGTGAAATGGCTTTTAGAATGGTAACATCCACAGGAATGTAATTTTAGTTCTCCAGATTTGCAAGTTTGGCACTTGTCAAAATTAATTCTTTCATCCTGTTTTTGTAATTCGTATATTTTCTACCTTATTTCAAAAGCCATCAGAAGAGACTTGGTTTAATCAAAGACTGTCTAGTATAGGACATTTATTACCTGTGAATCAGAGTTAATTCATCATATAGGATTTGGTGACATCATTACTCTGACTTCAGTGTGAAAAGTTTCTAGTAACTTTAATATTTGTATACCAAGTGTTTGGCACAAAAAACCAAAGACATTCAGAGATATACTTAGATTTCATTCCATTCCAATTCTATCTTGATATGTAGATTTTCTCAAAATATCAAAAATGTTGACCCGTTCAGTATTAGCTGTTCTTTAGGATGGTATCAGTGCTGACTTTGCTATTTCTGCAGTTGCATCTTTTAAAGCAGAACTTCTCTGTCTCTGCCCTTGTCATGGTGCAGACTAGATTCTACCAGTTGGCTGGTAAGTAAATATATTTCCTCTGTGGAAGAGCACGAGTACCCCTTGGGAAAATAAACCATATGGTTCTCAAACATGTCTTCATCACAAGTAGAAGTCTCTGGATCAACCATATCCAACACTAGGGTACTCAGCCTTATTCTTGGGACAAGTGTCAATCAACGACTAATATAATTTCAAAGTACAGGCTCCATCTTAGCTCTCAAATGCCACATGAAACAACTGATCTGTAACTACACAAACAGTGACTTGCAGAACTGTAGAATGTGCAGCCAGGACTGTTTGACCGGTACTCTGAGTGAAGCCTACTTTTCCTTTTCCTTGATAGATTCAAAATACAGGTTACAAATACTGTGTAGCACTCCAGTTTCTACACAGCTTCTACAACCGCTCTTTTATGTTAGCATACAATTACAGAAAAATTGAGAGGTTCGTAAGAACATCACCATACACCTCATTGATTTCAAGGCCTCTGCTGTCATACTAGGCCTATATTTCTGCATTAGAGTGATATATATTTCCTTCTATACAAAATGACTACTTGTTACTACAGTTTTATCAAATCTGATAAGAAAAAATGATGTTACATCTAAACAAGTTAAGACAAAGCTCCAGACAGGTCTAGAGGAATTCAAGCAAAGCAAGTCCGACGTGCCTCAGTCCTGAGGCTTTGCAAACTCACTGATAAGCCTGTGGCTCGTTATTAGTAATGGCAATACTGTATTTACTGGCCTACAGGGTAACATCCTATATTACCAGGTCATTATTGCAATGACAACTCTGTAGATCAAAAATGTAGGAGTTATAGGTGATACTACTTGTTATTCAAGTTCAGTCCCCAAAAAAATAATTTTTCTGCCTAATTGCTTGTGAGCTAGACAAGGCTAGGAAGGCATTTGTTAAGAATTTTAGAAGCCTCAGGACAAAATGTTTTAATTACTAAGGCAAAAAAAGAAACCACAGGAGCAGCTTTGAGACAGAAATGGCCAAACTGGTGGGGAAAATTCAATTTTCATGGTGGCAGTTCTGTAACTTTCTTCATATAAGAATAGTGTAGTATAACAAAGTAGCCTTAGAAATAAAGTCATGGAGGGATCAGAATACTGCTGACAAGACAGTATCTGTTACTGCTAGCATCATGGATACACATTACAGAAGCTTCAGACTTGAACAAGAACTGTGTTATGTAAGCATACATACAACCTCAGAGACTGCAAAATGATTGCTAAATGTCATTTCACTTCACTTGTGCATTTTGTGGAGGATTTTATTTCCATTTGGAGTATATCTGAATACAGTTAAAGAAAATGTGAATAAGAGTACATGATGTCTCCTCTGTTGGTGTGCTTTGTTAAATTTCTTTTCTATGAAAAGACAAATTAGACATTTAAAAAAAGCCTTAAGTCAGGTAACTTCTCTCCTGGGTTTTGCTTATATATCTTTCTTAAGTGTAAGCAGCCATTTTATTCTATTCTATTCTATTTTCTCTATGCTTTTAATTTTCCTGTCTGAATAAAGTACCGAAACAATGGATAATTCACTTAGAGTGGTGCTTTTCATATTTGACCACTAGGTGATGCTGTGACTCTTAATTGCAAATGATGCCGTACTGTTAACATTTTGTTGTTCCTTCGTTTTATAGATCTCTGCAGCAGTTTCATATATGAAAAATTCGTATTTTCTTCCTTGTTTTTACATGCATTGTAGCTGTTACCATATATAGACTAGTTATATTCTATACAAATCCATATAGATGACATATCTTAGCAGTACCTCTTTCTGCTAATACTGAGAATATTGCATGATTCTAGAAGCTGTGTATGTACATTCTCCATAGATACAGATGTGGGCCACTTTGCGTAAAGATTATTTTTTTTTTTGCAAAAAGTGGAAACTATACTGAGAAGAGATGCAATACAAATATAAATCTGAATTAAATATATTTCATTCTGTTTATCTGTCCTACATAATTAGTTATAATGGTGCTTTTGGTTTCAGTTTTAGAATTTGTTTTTCTATGCTATAAATGCATCTAGAATTAAGGGTGGCATGTCTATTTTGCAACTATTGCTAAAAAATTAGATGATCTTACTTATTTCCATAAGCATTATTTCTGATTTCCATCATTGTAAGTAATTTCTTCTTTTTATATTAAGTGTAGTGGTTTGATCCACACCGTTGGGTCTCTTAGCCAAGAGCTCCATTAGACTTTCAAAGATGACGCCATTTTACTGATGATCTTCTCAAAATGATTTTGAAAGAACAGCATTCTTTCACATGAGCTAATTGTTTTTCACCATTTGCCATTTTTATGAACTCCTACCTTTTAATTTCTGCAGTAATTCTTCCATCTTCTTATGGGAAATGTTAATTACAATAAGGTTAAACTGATTGCAGCAGGCAAAGCGTACATACTCAACTAGCCACCTGCTGTATAGGAGTATTAAAGGCATGGCTCCATTCAGGTGACCCCCGTATGTCAAAACCAATGCAGGAATGAAACCAGGTTATACAGTTCAGGACAGCCTGTAAGCTAGGTCAGTGCCTGTCAGTTCCAGCGCGGAAGAGGTTTGGACCTCCCTGAATATCAACCAACCTTTCCCACTTCTAGACATGCCTATATATACTTCAGCAGAGATCTGGATCATGTTTTCAATATGTAAGGAAGGAAACTACACCAAGGGATAAGTGGTACATAAAGCCTGTTTTGCCCTCACTGAAATAGCATCTGCTAGTCATGCCAGGGTCTTATCGGGAAATGGCTACATTGCACTACAATGCTAGCTTCACTGGGATGTTGATATATCCACAGCAGGGTCCGAATTCAGGTGTAATTCAACATTCATTTTAAAAGTGAACTTCCTTCTTGCAAACTCATTAACAATCATACTGAAACTGAGATCCTGTCACATAAGCGTGCTAACTCTTGTTTTGGTGTATGTCTTTACTAATTATATAAAGGACGCTAAGTTGCAGCAGTTTTGCTAAATAGATAGGATATTACTCATTGTACTTCCAGGTATAAGCTTACTGGCACCTTCAAAGATATCTAAAACTGCCTTTGAAAAAAGTCATTATATACTTATATAGGCAACAAGTACATGAAGTAAAGCTCTTAAGTGAAATACTTGCCGTTAAAATTTGTTGAAAGTTCTGTGCCACTAGAATGACAGTGTTAGGGACCTTAAATCTACAGAGCATGCTTACACTGTTGCAGTGTGTGTGCAGTAACACATTCTAACAAAGCAGCACAGAGAATCACAAGGCTTTCGTCAAGCTTAACCAGAGGCCGATCTTAAGTTCTAAGAGACCTAGAGCAAAGACTCATAGCCACTTGTTTTTCTTCTTCTACCCCATGACTGTGCAGTTTAAACCTTTGTTTCAGTAACGGTCCCACTGATATCCAGGTACTGCATGAAGTACTTATTCAGTATTAGTAAGGACGTCAGCATTCTACCTGGACTTTATCTAGTCTTAAAACTATTGGTGTACAACTCTAAGGGTTAAAACTGATACAAGAGGCTTCACCACAGGAATTTCCACTTCAATAAAACTATGTATTTCCCAAACCCTGAAGAGTCTTGGGTTGTAACAGACTCCTGTTTTGTTTAAGAGAATGATTTAAAAAAAAAAAACAAACCAACCCACGCTCAATACCAAATTATTTTTGTGTCTCAACACTATTTTTAGATGCTAGTAGGTATATCTGTTTCTGTTTCTACTCTGGCAGAACTTCATTGGTCAGCAGAAGCTTCCCTACTGCAAAAAGAATTTTTTTGATAACTTTAAAATGTCATCTGGAGATTTATTGACTTGAATTACAGCAGCTCACTTATCACTAAGGCTTTGTGTAAATCACAGAAGTGGATGACAAACTTCTTATGGGAATAGAGTGGATTTCACTCATTGTCACTGATAAATAGAAGAGCTCCAACAGTCATTAATATTAGACGTGTACATCAGCTTTATATATTGGTGCCAAAGTCAGCCTGAGATTGGAGTCAGGTCATATTTAAGAGGAGGAACGAAGAAGAATGAGAGAACACTTCCTTAAGTTTTGCAGTTTGGCTTAAGACATA
This sequence comes from Psophia crepitans, assembly GCA_013399095.1. Taxonomy (NCBI): domain Eukaryota; kingdom Metazoa; phylum Chordata; class Aves; order Gruiformes; family Psophiidae; genus Psophia; species Psophia crepitans. The sequence goes on along the minus strand of VWZZ01003610.1, from coordinate 92,826 downwards.
CTCACTAGTGGTTATATTCTTTCTAGTGCAATGTCTGTAAGTGTTTTTTTGCTGCTCTGCTTCGTTTAAGACATGACTATAAGAGATTGTATTTCCCCCTAGGTTCTTCTTGTTGTATCCTCATTAGAGTTTTTATCTAGTGTGTTATTATTTTGTCTCTACTAGATAAGAGCATGACTGTTTTGGAAGGCTTTCAAGTGCACACCCTCATAAGGTCATTTGCTTTACCAGAAGCCAGAAAAAAACCAGGTGATTTTTTAACATATATATTTATGATATTTAAGTATTAATTCTCCCCTCAAGACAGACACTTTCTTTTTGCATACTAGCTAAAAAAGCTGTGTGGCTAACCAAGCATTTTATATATTTAGAATAAGATTTTTGTAGTGTAATTTTGATATAATCTATGCAGTGAAGTATCACAATGCCTTTATCTGTATACTTTCAGAATGATCTGGCAGAGGTCTTCGAGTTAAAGATCAGCATCTTACTAGATGAGGTAGAGTGCTCAGCACCACACATGTAGAAGCTTTTGGCAGAGCGATCCATGTGTAATACTTACTGTAACTACTAGGATTCAGTGAAACTGTATGAAATGCTCTTGACCTAAGTATTCAATACAGTTTAGACTTGAAACCCACTTGAGCATTGCACTTTAAGTTTACTATACATTGAAGGAGAACATGCATACGGCATACCCTGCTCTAGGGAGCCACTGAAATTTCCTATTTGTATTTCTTTACCTTAGGAGGAAGAAAGGGCATACTGCCTTTTTTAATACCAAAGTAGCCTTTGTGCTCGCTATAGGGAGACAGCGGTGAAATGCAGATGCAGAATAAATGGGAACAAGGCACTATTGAAAACAGCCTTGGGAGCATGCCAGTCAGGAGGGCATGAAAAGTTATTTTGACAATAAGAATAGTGGAAAGAAATTTGGAACTGTAAAAATTGGCTGTTGTGGTTTAATTTCTGTCTCAATCACAGAGAAAGAACTTGTAGTGAAGTAGTGTCTAGCACTCTCAATCTCTTCACCTAGTGGAAGAAAACTACATGATCTCATGTTCAGCTAAACACTTTGAGCAGAAAGATGGAAAAGTGAACACTGGAGGGTGGAAATATTTTCTTCATGTGAGAGCCTCCACTGTGACAAGAGTAATAGGAGGAAGCTTCCTTGGTGCTCAGAGCCACAACTTCCAAGAGCTGTGCTGAGGAAAAGCCTCACAGTGTCTCTGTATGGCTGTAATCAGTGTTGGGGTTGGTTTTTAAACACAACCTGTTTGTTGGAAAATCAGTTTCTCAACACGGAAAATATACCCCAGTGAAAAGGGAGAACCTGAGAAGAAGGGTATGAAAGGAAGGGCAAACCAAAAGTCAATTGGACACTTATAGAGAAAAAGGGGCAGAAAAACCTAAAAAGGAAAGATACATATAAGACATTAGAAAAAAGTTTACTACTGCATAATGAGAACATATACTCAAGAGTACAGATAAGCTGGATTGTCCAGTGCCTCTGAGGGAAACCAAGGTAGGAGCTGAGCATACCAGAGCCAGCCTTACAGTACCTGAGCAACGTAAGCAAGGCATGTCCAGAGATGGTCACCATATCCAACCAAGAGTCTGGATCACAAGATAACTTAACTGTGATGATACAGGTTCGAGATCAAGGGAGAGTCAATCCACACACACAGATCAGTTCCTCTGGTTGCCAAGCAGGTTCACAGCAGCATGATAGTCCAAGGTGAAGCCAGTAAGTAAGTTCATAGGTCAAGACCTGAATTTGGGGCTCAATAGGCAAACATAGGCATGACTAACACTAAACTGAGTACTCCTCTGAGCAGAGTGGCTTAAGGCCGCTGAAGTTCCAAGGCTGAGTTTAAATAGAGCTTCTGGGCCTATGGGCAAGGGATGTGAATGGAGGCTCCAGCTGAGACTGGTCAGGGCCATTAAAGCCTATTAGTGCCTTGAGGGCTCTGACAGTAAGAGTAGGCAAGTCTGTTCTTCTCTAAAGAGAGTGTGGTGACAGTGCGAAGAATAAGGCTGACTGGTAGATGTGACTCATTGAGACTCAATGCAGTAATGGAAGGGTTAGTAGAGGCTGAAGAGTACTATTGTCAATGAACTGCAGCCTGCATATTTTCTGCATGCCCTTTCATGAACTGCTGATGAACTCAGTGTAAACATCATCTATGAAGTTTTGGAAGGAAATTCTTGAAGGGAAAACTTCACAAAATGCAGTCATTTCCTTTTTTACCTATTAACTTCTAGTTTTTTCTGATAAGTTTTGTAAAAATATTGTCAAAGAGGGAAGTGGAAGAGGCATGGTAAGGAAGGAAGGAATGGAAAAAAAGGTCTTTGATGTTGTTCTTATATGACTTGCTCAGATGGAATCTTTCCCTTGCCTTTGTTTCTGTATTCTAGTACGAAGTTATATCCACTTTTTCTTTAGATGTCTTTTTTTTTTTAATCTACTTAGTTGTGAGATAGCTTATTTCCCTAAAAGTGTATGTGCTAGGATTATGCTGGTTTTATTTTTCCTTGCAGGGGTTTATACCACTTCTTCATGATGTCTACTGAGACATGCACAATCTTAAATTTTCTGTAGTGTTTTCTTTTTCCTCTGGATCTTCCTTATAGTAAATCTATTTTCTGTTAAATCTGTTTATTTTGTGGTTTGAAAGACAGATTATTAGGATTTTCATTTTGTGTCAGACTGTGTTAACCAATAGGTCACATGGTTAACATTTCAATGGTGGATAGTTGCACCTTGCTAACTTCAAGCTTCTCATTTTATTTGTGTACCCTCTCAAAGGCCAATACCAAGACCAATACCATATGTGCAAAACAATCAGACTTTTACGTGTATGGAAGGTTTGACAGCTGTTAAACATTCCTCTTGTTTGGTGTCTGTTATGATTAGAATCATAAACTATATCCATCTTGGAGGTATATTTTGAGCCTTGAACTGTAACTCTCACACCATTTATTGTGAGATAAATGGATCGTTTAACACAGTAAAATACATGACCCTTCACATTCTTAAATGTAGCACTAGTCTGACCACCTAAATGCACCTGGTGGAGTCAAGAAGAGGTAGAACTGAGGAGTGGTCTGGAGAGGATACATATTAGACTGACTCCAGTTTTGCAGAAGGGTCATGTCATTGGTGTTGGGCAGGCAGCTTTAAAGAGATGTTTCCTGTGCAAGGGAAATTTTTCTGATTTAGAAGAAGATGTTTTCTACTTGAGTACTGAAATCAGCATGTTCAAGTATTTCAAAGATACTTGAAGTGGACCAAATGGAAAAAGTTGCAATTTACAGTAGGGAAATGGGACCGGTATTGCGTTTTTGGTGATATATTATGCTTATACTTGAATGCTGTACAAATAACACTTTTCCCCTTAATGGTAGTAGATTCAAAAATAATATGACAGTTAATTATGGAATATGTCCGTTTTTTTAAAGATCATTCTATCTGATTTTTTAAAAATCTATGTTTTAAATTTCAAGCAACATTCCTGCTAAGAAAGACTAATTTAAACTGACATAGCATAGCTAAGCTCCTGAGTCACACTTCTGCTGTCAAGAAGTAAACTTATTTTCTTTTCCTTTCTATTCTGTAGAATCTTCTAACATCAAAAGTAAATTTCTATTAAAAAATTCTGTTGCAAGAATTGTAACACCTCCAGGAAAACATATTCTACTTCCCAACTGACTTTGATAAATAAAAAGCTACAGTGACCTTGACATTTGTAAGTCCTTTACCATCTACCCCCAGGATACGAAAATCCATTTTAGAACTAATTTTTACATTAGGCACTAATAGGTACCTCTCTAGCCAATTTAAAATTAATTTGGTGTGCAGCAAGAATGCTTCAAAGCATCCTAAAAAATGGAGCACATATCAAATGGCATTGAAATGAAGATGATAGTAACTGAAACCACATACAACTGCAAGTTTTAGTCATCTGTTTTCTTGTGTGATTTCTTTGTGTACATTGCAAGCATGTCATTGAAAGCTGAAGATTTCACTCCTCACTCGGGCAGTATTTCCACTGAGGTCACATAATGAGAGTGGAACTGGACCTGAAATGGGTAGGGCAAATATATTGCTTAATGTTTTTTGACTCTGTATGGTAAAACCAGATTATTTAATTCCAAGTTGTCAGGCAGTTGGACTAGATGATCGTTGTAGGTACCTTGCAACTGAGATTATTCTATTGTGTTCTGTTGTATTCTGCAATCTTTATAAGTAAAAAGAATGTAAAAGTCATGGCACAACCCAGGCAACTGGCCTGTGCAACATGCTGTTCTTCCAGGAGCTCAGGACTGCCAGAACCCCAGATGGTCTCCCCAGGGGAAGTAGAAGACATTTTGACTTTACATCCTGTGTATTTGACAATTAGCAATAAAAACCAAAACCAGAACCAAAAAAAATTCTTCATCCAGATCCTAGAAAGAAGATCACTGCACCTTACACGAAAGGATAAACTGAGAAACTGCTTCTTGTGCTTGAAATCCTGTAGCCCCTTTTACAAAAGCAGATAAAAAGCACTAAAGCTGTATGACTAAAAGCACCTTAGCAGCCACTGTTATTCAAAAATTGTGTTAAATAAATTATTTCAAGCCTAAAATAGAACTAAGGCCAATTTTGAATTAAAAAGTGTTGAAAGCCCTAAGACTGTTTCTCCAAGGCTCTGGGAGGGCCCAGATGAAATTCAGCCCATCTGGCTTTTGTAGTCAAGGGAGGCACTGCATTACAGTGCAGATATATCTTTAAACCAGCATGCTACTCACAGTGAGTTATGTCACTTGAAATGGTGTTACAGCAGTCTCCTCATAAATGCTTTTCTGAGAAGTTATAGAGGACTGAGGCAAACTATATTGTATGCAGAGTAGCAAATGGTGAGAATTGGTATTAGAATCACACTTGGAAATTACTTACAATCCACCATTTTAATTCTTTAAATAATTTTTCAAACCTATAAAGTCACCATACACTTCTGGTTTTGTGAATGAAATGGTCCACACAAATAAGTGACTCATAACTGCCAAGAGCGATATACAAACTTCCTACGCAATTCAAAGCAGAGTAAAGGAAATGTTATAGCAATAGTCTGGCCGGATCTCTAATGTTGAAAAGAGTTCCAGTGTAAAATCTGGAAGTACTCTAGCACAATTTGGATGATTGTTTTGGCAGATTGGCAAGAAAGGGTTGTAGTGTCATAATCAGTGTAAGCTAACTAATGCTGCTGTCAGAAGTGGCACTCCCTCCACTCTAGGCCACATATTCTGCGGTCTTCCCTGCGCTGGCAGACTTGCTGATGCAGTTGTACCACTGGATGTTTCTGCTTGCTGATCTGGCTCAAAGCTAACCCAACAAGAGCCGAATTGTTTAACTTTAGGCATGTGTCTGAGATGCTTCTGCTACAAAACAGTTTCCCTGTCCTAGAAGAGATGTATGACCCCTCTGGGGGTCATGCAGACCACTTTTAAGTTAGTAGCTTTTATTTACATTGGCTTTAAGGATCTTAATGTTAGACTTTGTGAAGAACCCCTCAAAAGATAACTATGAACATTAATATTTATTTTCATTTGGAATATAGTGTTTGCAGAGTGCCTAAGTGAGGTGTCTACATGTTGAAAAGCAGATAGAGCTGTTCTGAGATAAAATTATTTCATGCTAATGTCATTTGTCCCTTGGTAGTTGTTCCAGTTTTCCATCAAAATTGAGCAGACAAATCATAGGCTCTTCTCATGCTGTAAGCCTCTGCTTCCGTTCATGAAAGGGATGATTCTTTGGCTATTAATTGATAGAAAAAACAGCTCATTGTATGTTAGAACTCCAAATGGTTTGAATGGCTTTTAGAGAAATAATTGGATAACTATGGGCAGGCACTTAGAATATGTGAAAGAGGATGTATTTTCTTTCCAATTCATAAGGTTTCTGCAATCCATTTAATCCATCTGTTTTGAGCAGATGTCATGATATAATATTTATGAGGGGGTGTGGTGTATTTTTTTGCATTGAGTAGGCCTCAGGAATAGCAAACTAAAAGTTTCACTAATATTTTCACCAAAAAGTTTGCTATTCTAAGTACGCTAAACTTTTTTCTTTTTTTAAAAAAACTTTGGGTAGGCCTTAGGAATGCCAAAGTGAAAGTTTCCCTGATATTTTTACCAAAAGTTTTCTATTCTAAGTATGTAAACTTTTTCTCTTGTTTTGCCTTAAACATTAATAAAAGTCATATTGCCACATGCTGAATGAACTATAAATATTTCCTGTGAGTTGGATTTTATTTCCAAAGTTGCTGACCTGACTTCTGTGTATGACTTTGTATCAGATGACCATCTGGGAGACATCTGTTAAGCTGTAATATCTCCCAGATAGGGAACATATCCTATGGTACAAAAGTAAAAAGCTGAGGTAATCTTCCACCTCTATGCAAGTGTTCTTTAATAAATAGCAAACAGTAAATAATAAAACACTGATCAAGTCACTTGGATTCTGTCCATAACTGTGGACAAGACACACTTGTGAATTTGGTGACCTTGTATTTGATTACAATAAACAATAGTTCAACATTTTTGTTGCATATCTGACTTTATTATAACACTATGTCTCCTTATCTTACAAAAAACTAAAATCATAGTTCATGTTGCAGACTGAGTTGTCTCATTGCTTTCAGCTATCCCAACAGGCTTTAAGAGATTAATATTTCGGAAAGTGACCATATATATTATATCATATATATTCAAATGTATTGGCTGGTTCTCCAGCTGTATTTTTACAAGTTATAGTAGTCTCAGTTGAAAAAAAATAATCTATCAGAGTAATACATACACAATATAAGCAAAAAAAAATCTCAGTGGAGATAGAGGCTCTACATCCATAAATACTGAGTTTCAGAAAAACTATTCAGAGAAAAAAAAGTCTCTGTTAGCTATATTTTTACTTTATGCCAACACTCTCTGTAGACAAATTCATGCCTTACATTCCCATTATGAATCCATTTATTTGGCTTGTTTTATGCTAGCATTGTAAAAGTGATCTAGTTGGAAAACCAGAAAAAGCTCACTACACCTCAGACATTGTAAAGCTTAGAATAAGTTGCATCTTTTAGATTCAAACAGTAAGTTTCAAATTAAGAAAATGTATGTTTTCCTTGAGGAGTATATTAGTATAGCATGTCTTATGACATTAGCTAGTTAGTACCAGCCTTATCTGGTTCATTAATATGGCATAATACATAGTCTTAATTGTTCACCATTGAAGAAGAGTAATTCCCAGTGATTATCACTAAACTAGAGTGATTCCCTGATGTATTATACTGTGAAATAAATCTGTCATTGACACTTAACACTCTCCTTCTATGCAACAGCAGGAATGGACTTGCTAATTATAGATGTTACCATTGAATCCATAATTTTAGTAAGTATAGTATGACATGCTTGCTTGGCTGACTAAAAAGATGTGACAAGGAATTACAAGAATATTTTTTTTAGTAATTGTACTTCCATACAATTATGTTTAAATAAAAGTAAATCCAAAACTTTCACATAGTACTTCTTTTATTACTTACAGTGTACACACTGCAAATTCATTCAGTGAGCAGAGAAATAAAAGAAATTCACAGAAGCCTAATAGTCAGTGAAGTAAAAATGGTGTAATTCCCTATTATTTTATAGAGAGCTGGTATTACAGAAAATGAGAGAAAAGCAGGAGTCTGGAAAGCATTAATGTCTCATGTTGGTGCTGTATTATTAGAAAACAGGGGAAAAGATTTAAGTTGGTTTCCACCTTTCTAATAATCTCTTCTGCTTCCTGGTTGCTACTTAGCTGGAAAGTGTGAGGATAAGAGTGGGAACATGATCAGCCTTCAGACACAGCACTGCAATGTCCTGACCATACACTAGACTGACCATGCTGCAGATCTGCTAGGATTTTCTTAATTCTCTTGGACAGCTGTGGTTTCCATGATCATTAGATTGTGCTAAGCTGTTCTCCTGTACAGTGTCTGGTACAGTCTGTACTTTTATAATTTAATTTTAAAAAACTCAGAAAACAGTTTCTGCTCCTGTTCTTCAGCAAAATCATGCTACAGCTAACATGTCACCAGAAGTAAAGTCTGTAATAGGTCTTCATCTTGCTTTAATATAGGATTGAATTGCCACTGAACTTTGCTGCTTTTGCATCAAAAATACAATTAAACAATATTTTCTAGTCCATCCAGGAAAAAAGCTGGTTTTCCCTTCCTTTATGCTGCAGGCATCCAGAAATGACAGGATATTGGGTCTGTGGGCTTACCTAAACTAATGTCACATCTAAGAGCTGAGGAAGGCATCAGGAAGCAGTTATCTGAGTGAAACCAGACATAACAGATATCATTTTCTAAAATGTAGCATCAGCTAAAAAGTCTGCAAAGAAAGTTGTGTCTTGCTGATGCTTCTCTTTTGCTGACCAGGTACATAACAACAAAAGTCAAAGATGTCTTGGCAATCTAGAAAAAGCTACTGCAAATAAAGCTCATCCATCAAATTCAATATAGTTTAAGCCAGTTGACATTGGGACAAATATCTACACAAGGTGCAAGACAGTAGGGAATCAGTGCCTTACAGGTGCAAGACAAATACATTTACAGCAGGTCCAGTGAGTTTGCGACAGGCACACTCACTAAGTACAAGCAAATGCCACGGACAGGTAGCTACATCTGGTGCTATCACTAAGATATCTTGCTTACATATGAATGTAAAAATACCTCTAGCCTGTTAATTCTATTCATATCTATCCCTTGCATCTTTACTTTCCTGTCAGATCTTCTCTTCTCTGGCTTGCTTACCTTGCCAGTCTGTGATACCACATCTGAAATCAAGCCATAGTCCTACCGTCAGAATGGCACAGAGGTAGAGAACCATTTATGGATTGTGAGACTGAAGCTACTCAGCTTCATCCACTGTCTGTTGAAGTATGAAAAGTTCCTTCCATTAATTTTAATAAACTTTGGAAAAGTTGTATGTATTTTAAATATGCTGAAGCAAGACTTTCTTTTATGCTATGTTTCTACAATACCTGTCACAGATACAGTCTGCAGGTATGGCTTGGAGACAAGTGAACAGTATCATGTAAAGGAAGCTTAAACTCAAGGCTGTCAGTAGTTAATATTAACAGTAGAGTGTCCAGTCTAATTCAAAGATTAAGATAGTATGAACGCATTGAATACAACATTGGGGAAGTCCTAAAAACAATAAATTAGTTTATTATGAACATTTTTTAGATTTTTTTTTTAAGAAAAAGATAGCTTATCTTTAACAAATCTACTGGTGTGCAGTATGGTTTCTTGTCCCTTTGAAATGAATTGTGTATTGATAAAATATTATGTATGAGTAACGGGAATGTTTATGTGTGTATTAACTTGTCTTTGGTTCAGAATAGAGCATGTAATTCCACTCTGTAAAGTGGTAACATTTCTGCTTTAATCTTTACTTTGATGGCTTTTCACCATTTGAGCCAACAGCTAATGGAAAATGAAATTAATTATCCTCTGTGAAGCCCAGTTTAACTGCTAAAACCCCTGATTTATTTAACAGTATTTTAATACTGTTTAAATGATTCTCATTAACCCTAATTTAAAACTGTTCTACCATTGAAAATGACTGGTCTGCATGAAAGAAACGGAATATATTCTGATTTCAAAATGTGGTTGTTAATGGTGATACAGATCCCAAAAGACTTCCAGTTAGGATGAATTTGCTCACTGTAGACAGCCAAATTTAATACAAAATTTGTACTTATATCACAGTTACTGAAACTGGCATAAATCTTGTTTGCCTGATTTATCAAGAGTATTATTTAGGGCTGACTTGCACAGTCAAAGTACTTCTTGAGCTCCTTATTCAATCTCACAGGACACACAGCAGTCAGCATCTCTTGGCTCTTGGGCATCAAATAGTACTACATGGAGAGGCATATTCCAAATAACTTCCTGACACAAAATATGTTAATCGACATGCAATTATAACCTGTTATGAAGCAGGTCTAATGATATGTAGAGCATATAAGAAAGAACATACTGTGTCCTATTGCAAGACTGGGAAAACGGGCGAAGACAGTAACTGATGGAAAGTCAAAGCATTTCTGATTAATGAAATGCATTGTGTCACCCAGCCAGTGCCATATTATAGGTGAGCAGGCCTACATGCCATAACAGCTTCATTGATTTATCCTAACCCTCAAGGAGATCCATTGCATCATTTGGGTCTCAGTTTTCTGCTTACACCAGTTGCTAGCACTGGCAGTACGTGGCATCAAGGGTGAAAAGTCCAAAGGGGATGAATGCAGAGCAAGTGGAAAGAGAAGGACACGGCAGGGTGGTCCAGTTTTGAGATTTCCCAGTGGCTTTCTCAACTGATACTACATCTTTGTTCTACTCACTGTAGCATCCTGCATTATTTGTTTGACTTCACTTATTCATTTAGGTTCATTATCAGTCTGTCTCTCTGATACAATCATTTGCAAAGACCTATACATGAATCACATATATGGATGATTCGTGTTCATCCATATTCACAAAGCTCAAAGCTTCTGCAGCTAAAACTGAGCATTAAAGTTTTAAGAGAGAAAAGACATCCTGACATATGTATGATGATGCATCTAAAACATTAGCATATCAGCAGTCATCTGAGCAGGTGACATAAAGATGTTTATCTCTGTCCATTTCATTTTGACAAAGAAATAACCATTATTTCCCATTATGAAGTCTTTCCCTCCTTTATAATTTATATATTTCAACTCCCTCTTATTAAGGGTCATATCACATACATATGATAGCGGGAGAACAATCAGTTCTGTAAGGGGCAAGTGTAATATCTTCACATTTTATGCTATTCAACTCAGTAGAGTAGGACTTTGAGAACAACAGAAAATTATTTTCCTGTCAAACTTACAAAAGGGAAATTAAATTTCTTTACCTAGAGCATTTGGACTGACAAGCTGTCAGAACTGGTTTTCCTGATTCAAAAATGAGAAGTTTATAGACCAGATTCACAGACGTGTAGTGGTTGGAAGGGACCTCTGGAGATCATCTAGTCCAACCCCCCTGCTAGAGCAGGATTATCTAGAGTACATTGCACAGGATTGCATCCAGACGGGTCTTGAATATCTCCAGAGAAGGAGACTCCAGCACCTCTCTGGGCAGCCTGAACCAGTGCTCTGTCACCCTCACAGTAAAGAAGTTTTTTCTCATATGGAGACGGAACTTCCTGTGTTCCAGTTTGTGCCCGTTGCCCCTCACCCTGTCACTGGGCACCACTGAGAAGAGTCTGCCTCCTTCCTTTAGACATCCACCCTTCTGGTATTTATAAGCATTGATGAGATTCCCTCTCAGTCTTCTCTTTTCCAGGTTAAACAGACCCAGCTCTCTCAGCCTTGCCTCATGTGGAAGATGCTCCAGACCCATAATCATCCTGGTAGCCCTCTGCTGGACTCTCTCCAGTAGTTCCCTGTCTT
>VWZZ01003610.1:56433-80517 GCA_013399095.1 Psophia crepitans | reverse complement strand
CCAGGCACCTCTCCTTTTCTCCATGACCTTTCAAAGATGATTGAGAGTGGCCTAACTATAACATCTGCCACCTCCCTGAGCACTCGTGGGTGCATCCTGTCCGGGCCCATGGATTTGTGGGTGTCACATTTCTCTAGATATTCTCTAATCCAATCCTCCTCGATCAGAGGAAGGTCTTCTTTCCGCAAGGCTTTGTATCCTACCTCCAGGGTCTGGGTTTCCTGAGGGCCAGCCTTAGCAGTAAAGATTGAAGCAAAAAAAGCATTCAGCAACTCTGCCTTCTCTGTATCCTCCATCACCAAGGCACCTATCTCATTCAGCAGCGAGCCCACATTTTCCCTAGTCTTCCTCTTGCTGCTGATGTACTTGAAGAAGCCCTTCTTGTCATCCCTGACATCCCCTACCAGTCTTAATTCCAGCTGGGCTTTAGCCTTCCTTGTGGCACCCCTACAAACTCTGGCAATGTTCCTATATTCCTCCCAAGTGGACAGTCCCTTTTGCCACCTGCTGTAAACTTCCTGCTTCTCTTCGAGTCTTTGTAGGAGCTCCTTGCTCATCCACACAGGTCTCCTTCCTGCTTTGCTTGTTTCCTATTCTTTGGAATACAGTGGTCTTGAGCACGGGGTAAGTGGTGTTTGAATAATAACCAGCTTTCTTGGGCTCCCTTGCCTTCTAGAGCCTTAACCCATGGGGCTCTCCCAAGCAGGTCTTTGGAAAGGCTGAAGTTAGCCTTCCTGAAGTCCAGGGTTGTAGTCTTAGTAACTGCCCTAAATACCACAGAATAAGAGAATAATCTTTGAATTTTCTGACCTTGAATGACCTTCTTACCAGTGATTTTGGTAGTATCAAATCATGACATAAACAACTGCATTCATTATAAGCATTTTTTTTTATTTCTCATTTTAACGTTTCCTAGCAAATTTATTACAGTCCTAATCTTCCCATAATTGTCATTGTTTTACTGCATCTGATGTTATGCATATCAAAGTTAGTAAATTTCCAAGTAACACAGTGTAGAGGTTTACATAGATAAAATATTCTTATTTTTGGTAAATGAGCTTTCTCTTTCTTCCAGGTACAAGATGTCATCACATTGGAGATATGCTTAGAATTAGGCATATTTCCACTGAGATATATTGTCTTTATTTTAGGCATTACCTGAAAAAGAGGACCAAGGACTTGAGTTACGTAAATAACAAAAACCTAATTTGCATCCAAAAACCTTGTATTTTCCCAGTTTACTTGCCAAAATTACCTCATTAGACAGGAAATTATAAGGAATGTATTGTTGGGACTTTCTTCAAATGTTTGTCTATTTAAGGTTTTACAAAAGCCTAACATATCATTTGGAAAATGTAAATGCGATTTTCAAGTAGCATCTTGGCAAGCTACCAGTGATATCTATTGGCCAAGCAGAATGTGCAAGAAGGGGCAAATAAAAGCAAAATACAGAAGGTAAGGTGATGGGTATGTGAAGAGATCACAAGGCACTTATGAGCCAAGAAGAAGCTTTTATTTTAATTAGGGCTTTGTACGCGACAGGATTACGATGCTTATAAAGGCTTCGTAATTATTATATAGGGAAAAAAGTAGTCATTGTGCCTATTCCGATATGAATTCTCAGCCCTGAAGCTTCCTCCTTAGTGCATAGCAATGGAAAGTGAATGTGGAGGAGCACATCAGGATTCCCTGTGTCACAGGGTGTAGTGGTTTAACCTTGGCTAAATGCCAGGTGCCCACCAAGCCGTGCTATCACTCCCCTCCTCAGCAGGGCAGAGAGGGGAGAGAAAAAAGAGGTGGAAAAACCAACTCCAAAATTGTGGGTTTAGATAAAGGCAGTTTTAATATAGCAAAATCAAGACCGCGCACAGAAGCAAAGCAAGGAAAACCAAAAGATTATTCCCATCAGCAGGCAATGTCCGGCCACTTCCTGGGAAGCAGGGCTTCAAAATGTGTACTGGCTGCCCCAGAAGGCAAAACGTTGAAAAAAAAACACTAATGCCCCCTGTTCCTCCCCCTCTCTCTCAGCTTCCCATTGCTGAGCAGACGTGATATGGTATGGAATATCTGTTTGGCCAATCTGGGTCAGCTGCCCTGGCTGTGTCCCCTCCCATGATCTTGCCCACCCCCAGCCTACTGCTGAGGGAGTGGAAGAAGTGTTGGCGACACAGCCTTGCTGTGAGCTGGCACTGCTCGGCAGTAGCCAAAACACTGGTGTGTTATCAGCACCAATGCACAGCACTGTAAGGGCTGCTATGAGGAAATGAACCCCAGCTCAGCCAGACCCAGTACACAGTCTCCCCAAAGCCTGTGTAATTGAGGCATACCTCCAAGATATGCCAGTCAGAACAAGCAAACAAAAAGCATGACACAGCTAGGAGGCTCGGTCCTACTGTTCAGTCACAGACAATTTAATAAAGCCTGCAGAGGATGCGTAGAATGGAAAACATCTGTGTCCATTGATATATTTAGACTGCTCTGGTGTTATAAGTATCTCAGACTATGAAAACACTGGGGAATTACGTGAAGAAAGATTCTCGCTAAGGAATAGCTTCCATTATTAGAGGCAGACTTTGGGATCATTATCACCTACATTTATGTATCCATCTTAGGTACTTTCATTGGGAGCTTAGCTCTCTTTGTAAGCAACAAAATAAAAAGTGACTTTTACAGGACAGGTAAGAGTGCCATTTCATAGGGAAACAAACATCTGAACAGCATCTAAGCAAGGTGATTAGAACAAGCTGGTATGAATATGCCTGATGTTGGGCATGTTGGCCACAGCCAGAAGTTTACTCCATATAAATATAGGGAGCAATGAATTTCCACAGGATTTCAAAGTAGTCTAATTTAGGATGTGTACATGTATTGCAATATTTAAGGTGCGCTGGTCCAGTGCGTATAAGTAATATGTAATCCTTACAAAACCTGAGGGTCAGGCTAGGCAAGGCATGTAATTTTTTTTTGAGAGTTAGGCTCTCCCACTTTTTAAAAGTAAAACTTGGTTATCGATTCCAACATGTACTCTAAAGAAGCAAGAGTCTTTTGACAAAGCTGTGCTTATAAATAGCAGATGTTGAGACCCTCCTGGACACAGGATGATTTTCTTTATGTTAAGTTTGTGTAGTCCTAAGAATGGAACTAAGTCCTATGAGTTAACATTTTAGTAAATATGAACATTTACTCAAAATAAAGTTGTAACAAAAGAAATAGCAGCAATCACTAACTGTCAGTTATTGCAGTGCAGAAAGAAACTACATTCGCCACATGCCATTTCCTCTTTTGGATTGTTTTTTTGACTGTGGATTGTATGAGACCATTGGCCAGGCACAGTAAATGTGACTAAGATTTCTCTGAGACGCTGAATTGGAGATGTATGCCCGGATGCTGTGAGCAAGCTGTTCTGGCACAGTAAGCTGTGCTGATTCACTGAAACTCATATTCCCTAAAGGTACTTTACAAGAGTAATCCATGAAAACCACTGTATAAGCATCCTGATTTTGGCTGGGATAGAGTTAATTTTCTCCCTAGTAGCTGGTATAGTGCTGTGTTTCAGATTTAGTGTGAGAATAATATTGATAACACACTAATGTTTTAGTTGTTGCTAAGTAGTGCTTACAATAAGTCAAACTGTCACTCCCAACAACATGTGAAATCCCTGCTTATTTTCCAAAGTGCCTAACATCAAAGATAATCCATTTAGGTCAGCTCATGAAGTCCTGCAGCTGTCACCAGGAGCTGGATCAGGCTCAGTGCCCAGCTAAGGAACTTGATGCAGAGATTAGTAAGAGATATTCTTTAGCCTGTATCATATTTGTAGTTGTGAGCATAATCTTCTTTTCTGACTGAAACCCACAAGTCCACTTGCATGGAATTTCAGCAGCCTTAGAGCAAAGCTATGCCCTCGCTTCCCTGTTTCACCAGGCTGGCACTACAGTTCAATGATGGGCAGTGCTCCAACTACAATGTTAGTACAGCAGGATTAAAGCATTGCCACACATTATACTAATTTAAAGCATGCCCGTGTTACCGCCTGGATCAGAAGTGGGAGCAAGGAAATTCTTGTTGCTGTAGTTCTCTTCACACTCAGTTTTGGTCAGCAAAGTCACATGGGTTGCTCCATTCCTGACAAAATTTAATCTAAAGAGGGAGGAAATCAGTGCCTCATTAAAACAGTAGTTTTTTTAAGTTCTCCTCATAAATTTATCCATTTCTTATGAAGCATTTCACATTCCACACTATATCTTATCACTTTGTAAGTGCGATAGCTTCTCAGCCTTGCTTGTTGGAATGGGAGACCTAGATCCCTGAAGGGTTTGCAGCACTGTTTGAGTAAGTTCTCTTACTGCAAAGACAAACTGAAGGGAAAAAAAAAAAAAAGAAAGAAAAAAACCCACAAAAAACAACAGTCGTTGACTTTACATGACTGTAAGAAGTGTTCCACACAATCTGTGAGAGGAACTGGCTTTCTATCAACCAACCATTCAAACATAACTAATGAAAAATATTTATCGAGCATCACCACTTCACATATTGCTGTGCAAATGGGAGGATGCTGTGTGCGTTCCAGGGCACCCACAGTCTATAAAAGGCAGAATTGTTCCTACCGTTATCATCTTTGCTATTATTTAAGCACCTAACAACAAGAAGATCTAGCTTTTATAAAAGTCTAGTGTAAATAAGAATTAAATAAATTTCAGCTCATTTCTATTAGAATTAAATAACCTGAGAGACCTACCTAAAGAAAGCTAATCTTTATGTTTTGGCAGATTTAAGACACTATCTTAGGAACTTTATCTGAGCTTTTGTGAAATACAGTTTTACTTCAAGTGTGTGAAAGACCTGACTGGGAAAATAAGTCTTCCTCTTTTTTTCCTCAGTTCATCGCTTTTCTCAACTGACAGACCTCTTGTTATCAATAGTCTTTGATCATATCTTTCATGTTCTATGCAAGCTCTCACATGCTGCTTTAATCCTGGCTTTAAAAAGCCCATAAATCTAGAACAACAGGTCAAGCAGATACATATATTTGACAGAGAAATAAAAAAGACTTGTTTTCTTCAGTATGATGGCAGAGGACAAGTAACCATACCTTCTGCAAGGTTGTTTGCTGTATCATTTGAAGACTTACACAGAGAATTGTACAGATTATTTAATATGCTGGACTTGAAGCAAGATCATGCTGTTCAATTTGAATCCAAAATAGCTTCATTATTCAAGATATTCTTTGAGTTGACATCTTCATCTGACAAGTATGACACATTCATAGAACAAAATGTGTGATTTTAGAGTAGATGGTTCCTGTAACTCTTTTCACTGCTCATTTACCACTAACAGTCTAATCTATACAACCATTCTACTATATTTATATGCTCTGTATTTTTGCTTCAGAATTATTTTTGATCTTTTTCAAAACAGATTTGTATTTATTTACCTGCTGATCTTTTGGGTATTTTCTCTGCTTGAGGAGATGACTCTTTCAGCTGATTAAGAGGTGCATAGCAAACCCATTTGTTCCTGCATGGCCAAAGGACAAGCCTGTAGTCTTCTCTGGGTTCAGGATGTAATTCTGCATTTGGGGTTAGAGCTTCGTGCTCATCTATAACCTTTTATCCAAACAGTAAAAGAATTACAGCCTTGATTTGAGCATTGGGAGATCTTGTTTTAGGAGCTTTAGGAAGAAAGGATATGTCCATCTTGGACTCTGTGTAACCCAGAAAGCTATATAACAGATTTCTAATAATAATGGTGAAAGTATACAGAACCAGTCTGGAAGAAACATGATATGAATTTTATGCACAGCAGCTATCAGTTAAACATACTATATTCTTTTATAAACATGTAAAGTATGTTGCCAGTCATTCTTCAGGAGTATTAGTTTTATAATGTTTGTTAACCACAGCAAACTAGAAAATGTTTGTACATTGAAACACAATCATGTGGTGTTTTATTGGTTTTACTTTAAAATCTTAGTTACTCAGCTGCTTTACAAAGCTGTTACGTATTGACATTGTTTTGTCAATGGGTCTGTGCCAATTTAATACTGCCAGAAGATCTGTCTCTGCTATACTTATTGTATACTTTTGTCTTTCATCTTTTTTCTTTTAGGAAATTCAAACATCAGGTGCATTCAAGATGTAAAGTTGCAATGAAATGAAGTACTGCATAAATGCATAATTGCTGAATATGTTCTGTTTTGATGGTTTTGAACTGAGACTAATTTACACATATACTCAGAGTTATAGCATTATTTTTAATATATTTAGTATATTGCTTTTGTCAAGGCAAGAAGCTCGGTCTGTCATAAATAAATTTTGATTAGTCATATCCTGCTGAGATCACAACAAGTATTCAGATTTCACTAGTTCTTATACATGTTTTAATGACAAACTTATTTGTGTGTACTATTAAGGCCTTTTTTGAGAGGTAAATTCAAATTTGAAGGTCCCTCAAATGTTAGATATGTTACTGTATTGCAAGTATGTTACTGTAAAGTGAGTCTTAATATTGTTGACACCCTGCTGAGTTTAAAATTCCTAAAATTTAGAATAGAATAGAATAGAATAGAATAGAATAGAATAGAATAGAATAGAATAGGATAGAATCATTAAGGTTGGAAGAGACCTCAAGGATCATCCAGTCCAACCGACCCCCCCCCACCTATTACCCACTAAACCATGTCCTTCAGTACTGCGTCTAACCTTTCCTTAAACACCCGCAGGGACGGTGACTCCACCACCTCCCTGGCCAACCTGTTCCAATGCCCGACCACCCTTTCCGAGAAGAAATTTCTCCTCATTGCCAACCCGAACCTTCCCTGGCGCAACTTCCAGCCATTTCCCCTTGTCCTGTCACTAGTTATCTGTGAGAAGAGGCCGACCCCCAGCTCACCACAACTTCCTTTCAGGTAGTTGTAGAGGGTAACAAGGTCTGCCCTGAGCCTCCTCTTCTCCAGACTAAACAAGCCCAGTTCCCTCAGCCGCTCCTCATAAGACCTGTGCTCCAGACCCTTCACCAGTTTCGTTGCCCTTCTCTGGACACGCTCCAGGGCCTCAACGTCTTTCTTGTGGTGAGGGGCCCAAAACTGGACACAGTACTCGAGGTGCGGCCTCACCAGGGCTGAGTACAGGGGGACGATCACCTCCCTGCTCCTGCTGGCCACACTATTCCTGATACAGGCCAGGATGCCGTTGGCCTTCTTGGCCACCTGGGCACACTGCCGGCTCATGTCCAGGCGAGCATCAATACCCCAGGATCTGGGGTATTTTTTCAATAAGTATGTTCAAAATTCAACTTTAAGAATTACATTTCTTGGCATTACATCTGATCTTTAATTTTAATTTAATTTTATAATTCTATAATCCACTACTGTAAGAAGACCTGTCAGACAGTATATCTGTGTACACTGTATAAACTTGTATGCCACATGTACTCAGATATGGTATTTATGAAATGTTTGAGGTTAGGAGAGGACTTAGGACTTATTTCACAGCCTTCACTCTGTCCACTGTCCAGTTCATCAGCCAGTTTTTCACTGATGTGAGGTCCTTAATATTTTTGTTGTCTAAAATTTTTACGTTAGAGTGACAGTAGCAGAAAGATACGGTAAAGTTATAAATTACTGTCAATTATATGGTAATCTGATTTCCTTTAGAAGAAGAAAGGTAAAGTCATGATTACACAAGAAACCATACATGACTGTCTTTACAATTTGTACATTTCTTCAGTATAGACTAGAGCATGTATGTTGCTTCAGAGTACAGAAAACCAAGGAAGTTCTATTTTTGCTTTAAAAACCAATAAATTTGTTAACTGCAATGCTTGGTTTGTAAAAGTTGCCAAGCAGACATTTGCAGATACAATCAGCCAAAGGTATTAAGGATGACACACAAAGGAAAAAAGAAAAGAGAAAGAAAAGAAGATTCAGCACAGTAAGAAATGAGAAATAAGTAGCAAGGATTAAACAATAAATACCAGAACACAATCATCAGACATATTATCATTACATATAGTGAGATCAGAGCCCTTAAACTAATTGTGACTGATTAAATTTGCTATGAATATACATCATTACACTTTCATGAAGTCCATAAAAATGCTAACCATATATAAGTGTTCCTCCAATAATCAATATTTTTAAATTAAGTACAGAGTGCTATAGAAAGACTTGTTTGAATGTACAGAATGCTAATTATTTTTGCTTGCCAATTATCAAAACTGTGTGAACTAGACTAACTAAATACAGCAGAGAGGAAGAGCAGATCTTACTACTTTTCCCAGCATTAATATGCCAAAATAAATACATCTGTCTTGTTTAAAACGATGCCAACATTTGTTGACTGCTCTTTCACACTGAGCCAATAATTTCAGACAGCTGACAGTGATAACTGAGACTTCTTTTCTGAGCTGTAATTACCATTTCTACAATCAGCAACCCATAACCACAGTCTATGTAATTTTTTCTTTACTTTCTATTCACACACACTGAAGCTCATCTGCTATCTTTTATCCATGGAATCGCTTTTGTGAGGTCTGTGTGGAGTGCCTCACCATCAGCATAGTATCTACTCAAATCCTTTGCACCATACTGTCATCTACAGACATGGAGATTCAGTTATGTGCTCTCCTTCGATCATCAATGAAGGTATCAAATAGAACTGACGTCAGCAATGATCCATAGAAAACTCCACTGCTGACTATTCTCCACCCTGGCAAGTGACCATTAAGCTCTCTCTATCCTTTACTATCTATAAAAGAACCTTCCCCCTTCCTGTGGCAACTTAATTTCCCTGATAACCTTTGCCAAGGAACCTTATCAAAGGCTTTCTGAAAATCAAAGTACATTTCATCCACTGGATCTCCTTTGTGTATATACCTTTCGACACCGTCGTTAAACAGTAGCAGGTTATTGAGGCGGGATTTTCCCTTACAGAAGACATGCTGACTTTCCCCAATAGATTGTTAATCTGTATGTTCACTGGTCCTGTTCCACGTAATTAACTTGACACTTCATCAGGGAAGGAACCAGACTCATCTGTCCGTAGTTCTCGTAAGCCCTTCAAGAGCCCTTTCTGCAAATGGAAGTTCTACTGGCAGCCTTCCAGTCTTCTGGTGTGGTGTCAGTTTTTAATGACAGGTTATGCACTTTGGCTAGCTGTTCTACAATTTCACACTTGGATTCCTTCAACACTCTCACATGAGTGCCATTCAGTCCTGGTTATCTATCAACATCTCACTTACCTATTTGCTCAGATATTATTTACTTCAGAATGATCTTCTGATTGCAGCAAAGCTACAGAAATCTCTCCAGCACCTCCAGGAGCAGAGCAACACAAAGATTTCACAGAGCTTTTCTCTTATGCCTTTGTCATCCCAGAGTGTGCCTTAACAGCCTTGCCATCAAGCTAGGTTTTCTAGGTGACTTCCTGCTTTCATGCATTTGAAGCCTTTCACGGTTGGTTTGAGCATCTTTTGCAAAATGCTTTTCAAATCATTCTGTAAGCTGTCTTCATCTCTTGTTTACATTTTCTTCTTCTCTTTTAGGGGAGCTTTCCATTTTTTAAAATGCTAATTTTTTGCTTACATTAGCCACCTTTAATTTTATATTGGTCCGTATGTTAAGGAGAAAGTTTGATCCTTTTGATATATTTTGACTAGTGGTACACATTTTATCTGGTCTTCTAATGCAGTATTTTTAACAGCCTCCAGACTTGAAGTATCCTTGATTTCTGGACTTCTTTTAGTTTTTTTTTAACTAATTACCTCATTTTACGTCATTCCTTTCTAGTGATTGAATAGATTTATGAGGCTTGCTCTGTCCTGCTGCCATGTTAAACCTTATTGTGTTTGGCCGTTATTAGAGACTGGCTCCCACACTGGCACCTCTTGAACCAGGTCCAAGGCACTAACCAAGACCAAATCCAAATTACTTCTGTCCTTCATCTTAAGTTTTGTGGAGGGAGAAAAGCTTTGCTTTTCAGTTTTCATATGAGCTAGAAATAAGAATCTTAAGTTAAAAAAAAAGTCAGAAATGGTCTCCCTATTATTTAAATGAGGAATACTTTGCAGCTTTTTCTAAAAAAAAGTATGTTAAAAATTGTAATAAAGTTTAAAATTAAAGTTTCTGTTTGAGTAAGGAATATGTGTAAAATGAAGCTGTATTGCTTCTGTTGCATTATCTAATTGATAATATGCCTTAATATAAGCATTTTCTTTCTGAAACACCAAAACTTCTAAATTATTTTACAAAGTTGGGTACAAAGTGCAGAAGTGCTCTTTTCTAGAATATTGTCTCATAATAGTTTCTCTTTAGACCAAATTATTCCTGCACCTATAACCTGTAATATAAGTACATTTAAGTACATTTTCAAGATTCTTATTAAATAGTCTACAAAAAGCACAGATTACAATAATTAGCACATCCATGTGTCTTTCAAAGCACAGTTTAAAAGAGAACAGCACAGAATGTTAAAGACAAGGAAAAGATGTAATGGTGCTTTCAGGACTGACTGTCAAACCAGAAATTCAGGTACCAAATATGCCCACAGAAGCATCAAACTGATCCATTTAAGGTCTGTTATCAGTTTAATCAGCAGCAGACTTGTCATTCGAATTTCTACAATTACCATGCTTTATTGTATATTGAGTAAAAAAGAATAATTACAATATACTTTTTGACCTCAAAAAAAGAAAATTAAACTTGTACCAAAGTGGTACTGTATTTTCCAAGTGTTACAATTAAAAAATAAATTTTTTACTTAAAATTCAATAATTATGATATAGTAAAGTAATTTAAATAGTATATTTAAATATATATTTTATGTGTATAAGCTATATGTGAGATATATTTTATAGATTATATTGATTTTAATAAGATACAATAAATCAATTTTTAAAATGACGAGGGTTTGTATCTATATTAAGGTTTACTGCCTTTGATATGTTTAATGGCACAAAATGAGTGTTTCAGAAAAATCCCACCAGCTGTTATGCCAGATACACTGAGTCAGCTCTACAGAAGATACTGTACTAAATAAAGTGACTAAAAGTAAGGATTAATTTTGTAACTGCGGTCTCAGCTTTCATATGATCCAGGATCCACTGAAATAGTTTGAAGCACTCATAAGAGTTTCATTGCATTTCAAAACAGGCCCCAGGCAACTCATCAGTGCTGCTTTGACTCCACTTACAGACCTTTTCCTAATGGCAAAAGAGCGTAAGAAATGTCGAACAAGAGCAGACTAATTGTTACACCTTGTTCGCTACTTTGTGCTCAGCTAATGACAGCTCTGGAAGGAAAAGTCACAAGCCTTACCTTGTGTAACGCTGTAATAAACACTCCTGTTTGTGTGCAAGGGAACAAATATATTCCTTGAAGCCTCACAACTGATGGATCTTACTATGGGTTTTGTCCTAGCTACTGCTACTGCAAATGTTACCCCTGTTGTTCTTGATCTTTAATCAGCTTTTGCGTCTGTCAGAATAGCAGCCTGTGCCAGCCAATTTCACTGTTAATTATATGTGGCAAAAGGATTTATTAGACTTTTCAATCTTTAAAAATCAAAGGCCAAATTCCCTTTCTGGGCTATTAACTACACTGATCATAAGCAAATGTATAGCAAAGGCAACCTTATTTGTTCAGAGACAGAAACTGAGCTAAAGTAATTCATTGTTAGTCAAACTGATGTTAATGGAGCCACATTAACTCACACACTCAGGATCGAGCTCATAAACTTACATATACATTTCATTTACTGATGTTACTAGTTTACTGGGATGTATTGTATTGGATCACTTTTCTAGACTCCTGAATGGGATGTACATTTGCAAGAGCAAAGGTTGCATATAGTTATTTTGAATTTCTGAATGTCTGCACTGGGAGCAGACAACTTTGACATTTCCTGTGGCTTAAAGAAGGAGCATATATTTATAGCTCTGTGCGTTAACACAAGATATATTGCTTCTGTCACAGATTTCTTGCATGAATGTGTACTCTATATGAGGCTGCAGTAAGATTGTTGCTTGATCTATAATGTTCGCTCTTGGCCTTCCCATATATATTGACTATGTCCATGTTCTTATCAGCACCAGGTGATCTTCCAAATGTGGCAACTGGAAATGTTTACAGTAAAAAGAATTCTTTGCAGTATTCCAGGTTCATATAAGTAGTTCTAGTCATTGTTGGGTCTTCAGAAAAAATATGCAAACAGAGTCTCAGAAGCGAGATAGGAAGCATGATTGCCCTGCACAAGATTCAGCTGAATTAATGGAGGATGAAAGACAGAAAAATAACATTCCATTCTTGAGCAGACTTGGAAGAGTCATGTGCATCCAGGGTTGTACAGGGACTGTTCGCATCTTGACACTGCAGTTAAAGAGGTAGGGAGACATTATAGCCACACATTGATCTTGTAGTGCATTAATGACGTGTTTGAGAAGTGAACTGAAACCGAGATTCCCGTGTCAGTTTTATAGCCTTACTATAAGCTTAGTAAGTAATGCTTCCTCATTTGACCTTTCTGGGTTACCTTGTTCCCCTCTGAATATAAAGGGAGCTTAAGGAGATTAGGATCTGAGAACTAAGTGTATTGTTTATAAATTATTTGTTACGTCACTGACAACATTCACTTCACAGTTCCAGACTGCTTCCTCATACACCTGGGTTGACAGTTCATGCAAGGCTTGATCTCATTGAGGCAGGTTGTCCTGGCAAAAGCAGCCACACCTCCTCTGCTGTTGCGGTGACAAGCACTCACAAACACTCCATCCTTCTCAGAACATCTTCATCCCAAGTGTTGTGTAGGCACAGGCTGAAGAAACTTTGCCCTACTGCTGTCATCTTTGGCATTATGTAGTTTTTCTAACGCATTTTCCCTCTTTCCTATTTGTCATCAGATTTTCCGGTAAAGTGAGGTCCATTTAGTAGGAGGGGGTACATCTGTCATTAGACCTTGAATTGCTGGTGTTGCGTGAAGTAAGTCTTCTTTCAAACCCTTCATGCAAGGAGTTTTGGGTGTTGCAGATGTTTTCTAACACTCATTTGAAGTCAGATGCTTCCATGAAAACCGAGCAAACTCATCTTCTGTTATGGAGAGTAGATGCAAAATGGCTGAGAGCACAGTCAAAGAGAATTTACTCTGAAATGTGAATGAATAACTTGTCAGATACTTCCCTTTTTTTTTTTTAAGATCTAGTTGATAAGAAGTAGAAGCACTTTCATAAATGCTTGACCCAATTCTGGAAAAGTAAAAGTAATCCTGAAAAAGTCATTATTAATAACCACCCAAACTAAGAGTTTCTGTAAAAACAGAATGATTCAACAGATATGAGAAGACCTGCTCTGAATTTGCACCGTAAGAAGAGAAAGAACTTACCATCCCTATGTCCCCACCACTTTCTACTCACTGTTAATTTTGTGAATGGGCTCTCTCCTGATATTGTTATGGTAGACCTATTACTATTCTCTAAAGACTGTTAAATTGTGCTAGTAGTATATTTCAGCATGACAATATAAGCAGGCAGCTTGATAAATCAGCCAGTGGCAAATCAAGCCTCAGAATCTGGAAAGGCAAATCTCACTGAAGAGCATCACAACAACGTGTTTTCCAATCAAGAGGCATTCAGCACAACCATTGCTTAGAAGGTATTTGGCAGGGATATCATACTCCCTGAGTCTTCTTTAGGGTGTTTTGATATTGATCATATCCACCTGATTTATTCATGTCTGTGTTTCTGGTATGCCATCATTTACTTAGAATAGAATAGAATCATTAAGGTTGGAAGAGACCTCAAGGATCATCTAGTCCAACCGTCCTCCCACCACCTATTACCCACTAAACCACGTCCCTAAATACCACATCTAACCTTTCCTTAAACACCCGCAGGGACGGCGACTCCACCACCTCCCTGGGCAACCCGTTCCAATGCCCGACCACCCTTTCCGAGAAGAAATTTCTCCTCATCTCCAACCTGAACCTTCCCTGGCGCAACTTGCAGCCATTTCCCCTTGTCCTGTCACTAGTTATCTGCGAGAAGAGGCCGACCCCCAGCTCGCCACAACTTCCTTTCAGGTAGTTGTAGAGGGCAATAAGGTCTGTCCTGAGCCTCCTCTTCTCCAGACTAAACAAGCCCAGTTCCTTCAGCCGCTCCTCATAAGACCTGTGCTCCAGACCCTTCACCAGTTTCGTTGCCCTTCTCTGGACACGCTCCAGGGCTTCGATGTCTTTCTTGTGGTGAGGGGCCCAAAACTGGACACAGCACTCGAGGTGCGGCCTCACCAGGGCTGAGTACAGGGGGACAATCACCTCCCTGCTCCTGCTGGCTACACTATTCCTGATACAGGCCAGGATACCATTGGCCTTCTTGGCCACCTGGGCACACTGCCGGCTCATGTCCAGGGGAGCATCAATCAACACCCCCAGGTCCTTTTCCTCTACACAGCTTTCCAGCCACCCCGCTCCCAGCCTGTAGCGCTGCCTGGGGTTGTTGTGGCCAAAGTGCAGGACCCGGCACTTTGCCACATTAAACCTCATCCCGTTGGCCTCTGCCCAGCGATCCAAGCTTTCTCCTGACACAATATGGGTGAAAGAAAGAAAGAATCCGTTTTAAGTATCTTTTGTATTAAATCAAATACAGTGTGAGATGAGACAGCATTAACAATGCCTTCCAAATAAACAGCAACTGCACAGCATCATCTCTAATGGGTTTTCGTCTGGGCTTACTTCAAGCATCAAGTAATTCAGCTGCATCAGAAACAAAAGAAACACTGTTTTAAATTGTTATCTCCCCTTTATGAAGGAGGCAGAAACCAGGCATATTGGGAAAATATTTTAAAATTTTAGAACATTTTTTAAAATATCAGAAAAGAGGACATCTTTCTGCAGGCCTGGAAGTTGTGATAAGGCTTCAAACAGTTCTGCAACCAAACATCTGTCTCGAAGCTAAACCCTGCGTTACAAAAGCACAATAATCTTTTCTATCGGGCAGATGCCACCTCCTCCCCGTAGCCGAAAAAAGCCGTGATATTCCCGCGGGTAGCCATTGGAGGTCACTGTTAACAGGGAAATGCCAGACCTCCCCGGAGCGAAGGGGCGCGGGGGATGCGGGGCCGCCGGGCCGGGGCTGCGCCGGGCTCTGCCCTCCCCGGGTACCGCCAGCGCCTGCGCTGCCCGTGGGGCTCGGGGCCGCCTCCACCCGCGGCACCATTAGCTTGTTAGGTGGGAGTTTGTTTTAATATAAATAGAAAAAAAGGAATTTACTCCCACTACTTGATTTGGATTAACCTTTTGACTGTACTCTCAACCACTGCCTTTGTGATTATCTGAGCAAATTGACACAGGCAGGGGTGCAGCAAGCATGAGTTCCTGTAGGTTTGTATTGTTTATTCTTCTGCTTTCTCATATTTAAAATTTGAATCTGCAATTTTGGAGAGTTTTAACTTTGGAGGAGTCAGCCGGTTGCTGTTCTCTATGTAAATTTGCACAGCTCACGCAATCCATGAGGTTAGCGATAGCCAGACTTTGAAAGAACGAAAAAGTGGGGAGGGCGGGGGCGAGAGAAAAAAAAGCAATTGGAGCCTGGAGCAACAAAGAGCTCATCTTTAGGACCTAACGCAGCTGAAGAGGAGGTAGCAGGGACCTCCTTTACCATTAACATTACTAAACTATTTTAACACTAAAGGCAATCTGTCATTTTGAGTAAATTCTCTTCTGCTTCTATAAACACAGCCGTAATCAATTAAAGACCTACTTGTGAAGGAGCTATTGTGGGCAGTTCCATTCAGACACTGCTGAGTTGTCTTTTAGACAGCCTGTGGGGAAACACTGGTAAGGTGATGGGAAAGTTCAAAGTGCCTAACTTTTCATTGTGGATTTTGTTATTGAGACTTTTTTCTCTCTCTCTTTTTCCATATTGCTTATCATAGCCAGGGTGAAAAATGGCTGATATCTCTCTATGCGTTTAACATTTATCATATGTTCTGCTTGGGAGGTTCTGCAAAGATTTTAAATGGTTCTCTAATGTAATTCCTTGGGGGACTTATGTATGGCAGCAAATCAATTACTAATTTGAAAGAACAAACAAACCCTGTAGAAACTATACATACAAATATATATATATACACGTATTTATAATTGTGCATATGGGCTTAGTTCCTAGTACATTAGACACCAGTCTAATGCATTTTTTTGCAGTGAAATATAACCTGATTTACAGTAGTATGAAGATGAGAATCAATTTCTGCCTAACACAAGCCTTCCAAAAGTCAGAGTTCAATTTCATACTGAAAGAAACAGTCAAATAGATCATTCCGTTGACTCAAATCCATTTATTTTTTTATTATCTTTCTATTACACTTGATCATATGTGCCTTCAGAGTCCATGAATGTTACCAATCTTTGCTGAAGCAACCAAAATAAACAAGGAAACTTGAACTTAACCCTGGTTATTTTATTATCTTTCATTTTTCTCAATGAAGGAAAAGGTAAGGTTAAACAGAAAAGTGTGTATAAAGAGATCAAATTCTTAGTCTTCTTTTATTAGCTTTTTTTTCCCCCTGAATATTGGCATGGAATTTAGGGACATGAATGAGGAAAGAAATACTCAAATACAAATGGAGTTAAAAATTTTACCCATTTCTTTGTGTTTGCATTATAAATAGACATAATGAAATTTTAATAGACCCTATTAAAAAAAAAGTAGAGATTTAGAGATATTTGTGGAAAGAAAATAAAAGAACAGGCAGATCATACCTGTAGAATCTGGATTTCATTGGACTTTCTGGTGTATTTATTTTTGGATCCATTGTCAGTCTTCACTGCATAGCCGGGGTAAAAATCTCACAGAAAAGTATATTTGTATCACTCTCTGGAAATTCGTAAACACACTGCCTGGGGACTCAAAAATGACAGTGCTTTATTCCAAGGAAAGACACACAAAATTATCATTAGGCCAAGCAGACTTTTGGCATGGTGTAAATTATTTTGAAAGGATAGTGAAAAAAAAGGAGGAAAGTGTGAAGACCATAAAAAAATTATCTTCCTTAAAAATGTAGTGACAAATCACAGATGATGAAAATGAAATTCTCTTATTGTGCTTTAGCATCTACCAGTTAAAAGGAAAATGAAAGGTAGCTTTTTCTAGGGCATTCCGGGCAGACTGAAACCTGGTCGTGGGCTACACTAGCGTTAGCCAGCAAACTTTCTAAACTTCATTTTTCTTTGAATGACAGTTTTTTGGAAGTTATACAGGAGAGCCTTGGTATGTATACCAAGCACTTTGTAGATGAGTCAGGACACCTTAACTAAATCCATTCATTACTCTGTCCCCATTGGGACAGGCAAAAGCTGCCAATTTGATGTTGGTAATGTGGATGCTGCATTAGGGAATTGGCTAAGCCTGCCAGAATTCATTCCTGAACTTTAGCAGCCACAAAAGAGTATTTCTCTGTCGTCTGTAATTGATTCAGAGCCAGGTCCCAAAAGGACAAGCTTCCTTTTGTGTGCCATCTATACCAGGGTCTAAGGACACAGAGTGCTACAACTTTTTTTTTTTTTTTTTAAGCTAGATCACAGGAAACATCTTTAAAAAGAAAAGAAATAAAATCAAAAATATCATAAATTTTACTCCTGAGCTTTCTAAGATACATTCTTTATTAGCTTTGTTATTACATTCTGGTCCATACCTTCAGAAAACAGTCACAGTCAGTTTATTATAATCTGAGTATTCAATGTCAATAGAGTGTTACCATTTGGAGATCAAATGAGGTCTGAAACCAAAACAGAGAAGAAATGTATCTGTACAAAAAATAAAATTTCCAGCATTTCGGCTCACTGAGCACAGTACTTATTATCATCAGTTCAAATTCAGGTCAGATTCCTCCTTCCTTTGAAAAACAGGTTGAAAAACCCTTTGAAGACTTCTACCATCTTCCCCTTACCCATCTGGTTACAAATTTACTAATATTATTCATCTTTACTTTGTGTTTCGTTTTTGCATGTTCTGCATCTACTGTGCAATGCGTTAAAGATTTCATGACACTAGATCAAATACTCCTAATAAAGATTCTGAAACATTATACACCTTAGGATCATCAGTCTGTCCTGGCAACCTTCTCAACTCATTCTGCAGAAAAGATCCCAGAAATTTAACAAGTAGGACTCTCAGTAAAACAGTTGGCCAATCCCAGTGTATCCTTCTAAAAGTGGTTTGCCTATGTGCTTGTGTTTCAAATGGTTTTAAAAATAGCAGAGTATTCTCACAGCATCTATTCCCAGTTTTTACCGTAGAAGTGATTTTAATTTATTGAAGCAGGCATCATCTGTCTGAACTTGCATACATTCACTGTATCTTTTCCTTGTATTCTATTAGAATTTTTTTTTTTTTTCAAAATGCTCATTAAACATATAGGCTTATTCACATGAAAGCACACAAGTGCTATAAATGGTTAGGATAGAGCCAAGAACAGAGAAACCTGTGTGTAGAGGGCTAATCATAGTTCAAACCCAATGGTTTTAGTGGTGAAGCCTTCCTTCTCCTTCCCACCCACTCAGCAGGGGTAAGCAAAAGAACCCAGAAAGGGTGAGGCCCAGTCACTATAAATGTTCAGATGCTTAATGAATGTGCCATAGCTTTCACCTACTAACTGCAAGGCCTTCTCAAGCAGACTCCAAATTCCTGCTGAAATGAAGACTTTCTTTCCTGGACTAGGCCTGGCATTCCTGGGAAACAATGGCCCTTTTCAAGTCGTCTCTGAAATTTCACAGGTGAAGGGAACAGGGCAGTCATTTGATCCCATCCACAAGGAGCCTGTTAGCATTTTAAAAAGTGAAGACAGGGTCTATCATGGAAGCACTGGCAAAACTGGTTAGTGACAGAAAAAGGTAACCTAGACCCATTTTGTCTTTTCATGCTACAAGTTCTTTCTCAAATTTTTTCAAGCATGGGCTACACAGCCCACAGAGCTCAGAAGACAGGTCGTATCAAATGCTTTGGAACAGCAGCTCTTATGCTTCCTTTAGCCAGAACTTTGAGAAAGTACAGATTAAAGGAAGCCATTGCCAGGGTATAGTATTGTGTATGGAGAACACTTACAAGCAATGCGTGACTCCAGGCATTTGCAATGCTCTTGAGTGGCCTTATTTCAGAAAGAGAAGGACATCACAGTACTTATAGTTGACTGGTTATAACAACAGTATCAAATTCATTAGAAAACATTCAGAAGTATATTCAGAAAACTTAGGAATGGGATGCTACAAGTGCTGCCTGTGCATTGGTAACACAGTGCACTCAGAGCATAAAAAGATTGGATTTGCAGGTTCCCCTTTAATCCAAACATCCAAATACAATATTATGAAGGTACACAAGGGCTCTCAGTTCTGTGAAAAGAACTGCAGAATGACAGAAACCTCCCACATGGTTTGAGGGATAGGAGCTAAACATTCAAAATTAGCAGTTCTTAAGCTGGAATGTGTCACCAGTACATGTTATAGGAGACTAATTTCTTCCCATAGTTTAAAAACAAAACAAAGACAAAAAAAAAAAAGTGACAAAACAAACAAACAAAACCCCACCCAACTAACTTTCATTTAGTAATTGTTACATTGAGCAGCATTTTGCCTCTAAAATTCAGAGAACTTATGCACTCTCTGCCTACAGTGTGTTATAAGGAATATTATGGTTCTTGATCTTTTTGAGGAGAACTTGAAGGTTGCTTGAATACTGAAGCTCATTAAAGAGTACCAATTCAAGCTACTTTCTGGGAGCAAACTTGGGTGAATTAACCAGGTCATTTGATAAGCAAAACTACCATCAAGGGGGCAATATAAGTGCTTGAGATAGGCTAAATAATGACTGACTAGCAAGTAAGAGACTAGTATTTCATACATGCCTCTGACCTAAATCATCCAGGCAGGGGAAAGTTGCATTGGTTTGATTCAATGTTTATTTTGAAACAACTACTTCCTACTATTACAAGGGGAAACTTGCTTCAGTATTTCCTTCACTTTCTGTCTTTGTACCATAATGAAGACTAGTGTTTCATTGATTTTCTCCCATAAAAAATTCAACTTATTGCCAGGAAACAGATTCATATTTAACATTTTTTGTGAGAAGCAATGAACAAACCCATTTTCTCAAGTGTAAAGAAAGGTGAAAAGCAATTAGCTTAACTAAAAGCTGTTTTAACACTATGGCCAACCTGCATTTCCTTCTTGAGTCCAAATGTTGCTCTTTCACAAAGTGAAGGTCTACCTCTTCATTTTTCCTGTCCATGTCCCCTCTCCTCCTCAGGAAAAAGTCAAGTTCATAGATAAGCTGATCAAGGAATAGTTAAAGAGAAAATTTGAGGCCGTTCATTTGACTAAGAAGAGAAGCCATTACCTTGTGTAACCTGTAGGAATTAGTAGCAGTTTTGTACTTCACACATGGGGATATTTTTCCATTTTAAGTCCATCGTGGTTTTACAGCATAACTATTTATAACCATTTCACTGAGATGCTCTAGCCAAAGTAGACTGTAACCAATAAGAGGAATTTCTGAAGGAAACACAAAATTTCGATAATTTACTCTTTCCTATTTCCATCCTTCATTTTTCCCTTCTCTTACAGCATAATTGCATATGGCTTTTTTGATTCTTTTAAATAAAATCACTGGGGCAGATATGTTCATTGGTGGTTATTGCTGTGTAAAGAATATACTTTTCAGAAACATGGAATGGGCATACTGCCTTACCCCAGGCTTGATAGTACAGGTTAGAATAACGCTAGGCCTACATTGCAAATTCTCAGCAATTAGTTTTTCTGTTGTGAGCGTACCAGCAACATCATCAGTGGTGCTTATGTTACTGGTGCTGAATACCTGGACAACTATTATATTTGGTGTTGTACTCTTTAAGCTCTTCCAAGAATATTTTGCCACTACTGGAAAAATATATCTAGCTTCCTGACTAATTTCTCAGACACTAAAAGGCTAAAAATCACACCCAGGGTTTCTTTGCCCATTGTTGACGGCTGCCTCCACATCGTTAGGCATAGCAGCAGCATACACAGAAGAAAGCTCCAAGAGAGACAGTCGGTGTGGGCAGAGTGAAGCATGGGGGGAAAGCTGCCAAGGAATTGTTTCCTGGGTGGACAGGGAACAAGGGAGCTCTGGAATGTGCTCACAGGACTTGTGCTGAGGTGCTTTCCAAAGAAAGTGGGTCAGTCTTGCCACCCTCACAAAGACTGGTGCAGTCTCCCACAGGGAGATTGTTTTACGCTGGCGCTCCACCCATACTGGCAGAGAAACAGGACTTGTTGGCACAGGGAAGGACTAGTTGGTGGTCAGCTCTCCTTGGGGCAAGTCTGACTGAAAAGACTGGAAGCACTTGCAGAGGTATGTGAGGCAAAGAATGGTGTTAGAATACTTTTTTTTTTCCTATAGAATTAAATTTAATAACTACAATATTGGGGAATACAAAGGGCTTTAGAATTACCTCAATAACTATTTTGGCAGCCTTGGTCTTGCTTTACTACAAGAAATCCTCAAAGTCTTTCCGTCATTTCCACACCTTGGAGTTCCCTTTCAGTTTTTCTGCAAGTCTACCTTTTAGTACTGAGTTTGAACCGTTGATCGCTGGTGACTCTGAAGAAAGCAGAAAGAATACCGCCTTGCTGTATGGGGTATCATTAGTCCCATTCAGTTTCTCTATTTGTGCTTGTGGAAGTTGGTTTTTGCTTGTTTACTGGAAGTCTGTTTCACCACACTGCTGTTTGAGTTGGCAGCATTATACGTTTTATTAGAACAAACCTAGGTCCAGAAACTGATGAAACAGAAATAGAAGGTTCACTGTAGTCTACTCCTTTCAGGGAAAATAAACATCATAGGACGCCTTAAAAAAAAATTCTCATGATATATCTTCCTGATTAGCAGCTGAAATCTAAATGGCTCCTTCTTCAGGCAAGACTAACCAGAAAGATTACGCTGAGTTTTGCTTAAAGGAACCTTTTTATCTCTCTATTTTTATTGTTTTCACAATTTCCCACTACTTCAGAAGCATGGAATTGATTACGTATCTTGCTTTAACACCATGTATTTCTGTAAGGCTCATCAATTAGAGAACTAAATCCTCAGGACTTTAGAAAGCAGCTTACTGCAAACAGGTTTCCTTTTCTTTTTCCTTCCTTTTAATTAATGGAAAAGAGTTGTGGTGCAGATGTCCTTAAAAGAAGGAAAAATAGTTTTAAACACTGAAAAGGCTATGGTCAAGGTTTGGCAGGAGCTACAACTACGAAGAATAAGAAATATTATTGGTGATATCAACACTAACTTTGGCAGAATGTACTGCGTATTAGTGTTCTTGGTGATACACAGAATGACTATCTGTTAGCAGATACTTTGGATATTTTCCTTCACTGGGCTACCCAAACCCAGCTGTTCTCACTTTTGAGTGCCAACCACAGGAGATGGGCTAAATTTGTAGTACCCATCACCTGTAAAGAGTACCAAAATAGCCACATGAAACCTGACACACACAGAACCTCAAAAAGCCAGGGATGAGTATTTGCTGCTCAGACCTGAAATGTGCCCTCTCTTCCCTGCCTTCCGCCCTAACTCTCCCCAACTCTTGGAGGAGTAAATAGGGCCATTCATACAACAGAGACAGAGAAAGAATTTTGAAAGTTATAAAAAACTCTGAGTATGTAATGATACCTCCTACAGTGCTAACCACCGTACTAACGATGAAAAAGCTACACCCTGCATGTGCAAACTGGCATCCTTTTTACTGTATATTACTTTTTATCCTTCCATGAGGCTTAAAGTCAGTGGTAAAACTCCCGTTGGATCTACTTGCCATTAGATTTCTCACATCATGTTTTAGAGCCTAAAGGTACATAGGCATTTTTCAAACATAGTACTATATATTCCATCAGTACACTGCACTTTAATTGCCCCCCTCTCTTTCTCTTTGTGTATTATTTAATGGGTTACTATAAAGGCTCTTTGGATCATGGGATAGTGTCTACACATACACACTGTGCATGTGTATGTAGGCAGAGCTAGGCTTAATGTGAATATTAAAAATTTTAATAACACTGCTCTGCAGAAGTGTCTAGTCTAAGATTATATCTACCAAAGCCCATTATTTAACTCACTTGTGAGTTTCTTGGGGCTGGTATAGCACTTTGGCCAGAAGTGAACAGAAAAGTGTTCTGCTCACAAGACCTACTCTCTTCCCACTGAGA
The DNA here is from genome assembly GCA_013399095.1 of Psophia crepitans. Taxonomy (NCBI): domain Eukaryota; kingdom Metazoa; phylum Chordata; class Aves; order Gruiformes; family Psophiidae; genus Psophia; species Psophia crepitans. The sequence continues at coordinate 57,298 of VWZZ01003610.1, read as the reverse complement.
CACTTTAAAGCTTAAAATACCTTTCTATTTTTTCCCCTTACTTTTCCTCTCCCCATTCGTTCCTTCCTTTCCTCATTGGAAGTCATACAAAGAAATCAGTGCTGATAATAGGACAGGGAGCACAGTAATTACGGTCCTATTAACATTTACCAATTTTGCTGGATATCTTCAGCTCTTACAAAATTGGATTCTAGATGATCTGTAGCAGAAAACATGGGATTGAAGGTTTTCTTTCCAAGTCATTAGTAAGAATAATTGCTCTGTTTCAGAAAATGTTTTGAGGGGCAAGTAATATTAGTATCCTCCTCAGCAGATTCTACACTTGTAACCTCATATCAATTATTTTGTTTGTTGGAAAACAAGTAATCATTTTTTAGAGCTAAAGTCTTTTAAGGTTGAACAGTAAGGAATTAAGAAACATGCAGACATATTTTAATTGCTATAGAAAGCATCTTAGAATCATAGAATGGTTTGGGTTGCAAGAGAACACAAGGATCATCTAGTTCCAACCCCCCTGCCATGGGCAGGGACACCCTACACTAGACCAGGTTGCCCAAAGCCCCATCCAACCTGGCCTTGAACACTGCCAGGGATGGGGCCTCCACAACTTCCCTGGTCAACCTGTTCCAGTGCCTCACCAACCTCACAGTAAAGAATTTCTTCCTAACGTCCAATCTAAATCCCCCCTCATTTAGTTTATACCCATTACCCCTTGTCCTCTCACTACACTCCCTAATAAACAGCCCCTCACCAGCTTTCCTGTAGGTCCTCTTTAGGTACTGGAAGGCTGTGATTAGGTCTCCCTGGAGTCTTCTCTTCTCTAGGCTGAACAAGCCCAACTCCCTCAGCCTGTCCTCATAGGAGA
>VWZZ01003610.1:0-56311 GCA_013399095.1 Psophia crepitans | reverse complement strand
GACTGCGCCAACCCACGTGCAGGAGCTTGCACATGGCCTTGTTGAACTTCATGCAGTTTGCACAGGCCCACCTTTCAAGCCTGTCAAGGTCTCTCTGGATGGCATCCCTTCCCTCCAGCGTGTTGACCACACCACACAGCTTGGTGTCATTGGCAAGCTTGCTGAGGGTGCGCTCAATCCCACTGTCTGTGTCACCGACAAAGATGTTAAACAGTGCTGGTCTCAGTACCAACCCCTGAGGGACACCATTCGTCAACAATGTCCACTTGGACATCGATCCTTGACCATAACTCTTTGAGCGCAGCCATCCAGCCAATTCCTTATCCAGTGAGAGGTCCATCCATCAAATCCATGTCTCTCCAGTTTAGAGACAAGAATATCGTGCGGGACAGTGTCAAAAGCTTTGCACAAGTCCAGGTAAATGATGTCGGTTGCCCTTCCCTTGTCCACTGATGCTGTGATCCCATCATAGAAGGCCACCAAATTTGTCAGGCACGATTTGCCCTTTGTGAAGCTGTGTTGACTGTTGTCAGTCACCTCCTTACTTTCCATGTGCCTGAGCATAGTTTGCAGGAGCATCTGCTCCATGATCTTGCCTGGTACAGAGGTGAGTCTGACCAGCCTATAGTTCCCTGGGTCTTCCTTCTCTCCCTTCTTGAAAATAGGGGTTATGTTTCCCCTTTTCCAGTTGGTGGGAACTTCACCAGACTGCCATGACTTCTCAAATACGATGGACAATGGTTTGGCCATCATGTATAACGGTTACTTTGGAAGACAAACGCCATCACTCCAAATGCTGCCACCATTCCCCTCTTTCTCTTCCCCAAGCCCCTTATAAACTGAGCATGATGCCATATGGTATGGAACATCCCTTTGGTCAGTTGGGGTCACTTGTCCTGTCTGTCCCCTCTCAACACCCCACGCACCCCAGCCATCCCGCTGGCAGGGCAGTGCAAGAAGCAGAAAAGGCCTTGGCTCTATGCAAGCACCGCTCAGCAACAACAAAAACATCTCTGCACTATCAACGCCGTTTCCAGCACATCAAGTCTGAAACACAGCCCCATACTGGCTACTATGAAGAAAATTAACTCTCTCAACTGAAACCAGGACAATACTATATTGGAAGATTGCTGTAATTATCTAGTCATACATAACATCTTTGAAAGGAAACAGTGTGTTGAAGGGTGGACATGTAGTGTGATTCTGGAATGTATTGTCTGACATTCCACAGATCAGAAATGTAAAATAAGGCTTGGAGTTTCTTCTGACTCACATCACTCCCATTTTGAATACATTATCTATCAACGTGCATCATCTGTAAATATGAAAAATGAAATATGGTAACTGTTTTCCAGCAATGTGTGTACAAAGCAAGTTTTTAGAAAAATCCTAATCCAAAATTTTGTATGTCATTGGGACCCTTCTTTTGACTCAAGTCAACGTAGAAGTCCGTACATGATGGATTACATGCACTAACGGATAATTCCAACTATGACAGTGGCAAAGAACTGAATATCCTAGTGCACAGCAAGTAAATACTGAAATGATGCATACCTTTTAAGAACAAGGAAATGGAGAGGCTTCAGCATAATGCATTTGAAAGAAAACATATCACTATTCTAACCTTATGATCACGCTTATGTCCATTGTCACTGGTAAAAAACTGTAATTACTCTGTTGAAAACATGCTGTCAGTAGAATTGAAACTAAACAGCTAGTGTGGAACTGAACTGGAAACACGAGTAATACCCCTTTGTTGCTGTTTTCCTATGTTATTCATTTAACTATCCTATGGTGCTCTCTGGAAGAGGTGTTTTAAGCATTCATCTCACTTTTGTACCTCTGAAAACATGGTATTTTAATCTTAAAGTAATGGGACTTTTCAGATCATGTTTTTGCATCGCCTTAAGAGGCATTTAAAAGTGCAGAACAACACATGCCTAAGAGCTTTGATTTCATTCACTTTGAAAATTCAGTAAGGCAATAATGTCCACCTTAAAAACAGAAAAATGAGAGTGGGCAAAGGGAAGTAACTAGAAGTCTGTTTGATCGCTGAAACAAGTGGGATTGTTGGCTCAAATCCTTTGAAGTATGAAATTAAGCAACAAATGCCAAGCAATAGGTTTTAACTGAGTGAAGACTACAAGAATTTGGGTAGCCTGTTATTCATTCCATTTCTCTCCTCTTCTTTATAGGTGTCTAGCAGCCCAGCATCTCAGGAGGGGAAGCTAAAACCTACTTTTCTAGAAGTGTAGCATGATTCCGCCAGCCTACTCATGTCTTGCAAAGCCCCTTCAGGCTTTCTCAAAGGTCCACTGAAATCAGGTTCTCTAGACTCACTCTTCCCCAAACTTATAGGGGAAAATAGAGCAAATGCCCTGGGAAGTATTACTTTATGATGTATCCCATTCATTGTAGAATTCCCTTCAGGGAGGACTCTGTGGGTAGGCTGAGTAGTAGAAGAATTTAGACTCCTTTTCCTCTATCGAGTTCACAGCTGGGCTTTTAGTGGATTCTGTGATAGCACTGCCGCAATACTACACCAAGTTCTGATGCCTGGGAGTCAGGAGTGTTGATTGACACAGTTAGGATCAGAACACTCTCTTAAAATATATTTCAAAATGTCATAGACTCCCTCCCACCTTCATCCCCTCCTCCGCTTAGTTCAGTTTATGAAAGTTGCAAGCCTAAATTAAAGAAACCACAGATTTTTCTACACAGTGTAATAAATGGCGTAACTGAGCAAAAGCCTTGCTTTTATTCTCAGAGTGCCATGAATGCAAGGCTGATGAACTACTTGTCTTTGCCTAAAGTGGGGAGATGGAAATGCCACTTCAGTAACAAAGATGGTAAAGATGTAACTCAGCCTTGTAGATTCACATATTTTTACTTTTAGGATTAAAAAATGAAACTTCTTTAACTAAACTTTCCAGAGAAAAACCTACCAAGATTTCAGAGAACATCATGGTAAAAAGGGATGTCTAAAAGGAAAGCAATTCATCAGAAGTAAAGTTGTACAGTATAAGACGCCGCATGGACCTTTTCCCTCTGTGCTCTGGGTCTGTACGGGCCCATTATGAGAACGGCATGAGTGCCTGACCAAAGCTCACTTTGATGAGGCCAGTTGAAAGATTCCAGTTCATTTCAAGGGGCATTTTTGAAGAAGTCTCAATTGTTAAAAGTCTTTAATGTCTGATGAGTTGTTTCCAGTCTGCTTCCTAGCTGAAAGATAGGCATAAACCTTGATCTGAGTGCTCGTTAAGTTACTTCTATTATAATTTCCACACCTTGCTAATCTTTTTTATTTTAAAAAATGAGCAAATCTCTTTCTCTCAATCTGTAATATTTCCAGATAATATTGAAATAAACACCATGTAGATGAGGCCTGTCCCTCTGTCCAAAGAACATGTGGGAGCATACTGTGGGTGTCACTCTTTGTTCATCTGTGAACTCTCCAAAATATTTTTCTGAATAAATTTTTCATTATTTAAATTCAGGAGTAAAAATAAATCTATACTAAAAGGTTTCAACAAAAGTTCATTTGTACAGCTTACTAGCCCACTATACTTTTTTAAAGGCTATATATGTTTATAAACCATAAATGCTGGAAGCAAATATGTATTACTGGGTGTCTGAATAAATTCAGAATGAAAATAGGTTGATATAAGGTCCTTGTACTCTGTCTTCAGCTATGTCTGTTTTGATTTTCCTCTTTATAAGATAACATACATTTGTCAGTGCACATGCACACACATGCATAAACACACACGATGTGAGTGGACACTAAACAAACAGCCCTATAAAGAGGGAGTACAATATTTCACCGGCTGTAGAATGAAGCCCAATTTTATTGGCAGACTTCAATGATACTAGACAATAAAACATTTGTAAGTTTTGCTGCAGACAGTCTGGCTGGCAGTTTCAGCAGCTCTAATTTATTGTGAATAAATAATTTCCTGGAACCTCTGAGGAGTCATTTTAATTCTCTGGAAAAAAAAAATAAAAATCTGGCATGCCATTAAATTTGTTTTCTGTTGTTTTCAACCAAAAATACTTTAAAATGAAAGAATTAAAAACCCCCACCAAACCCTGATTTCAAAGATAGTGCTTTGTAAAGGTCAAATCCCACAGTTTCACACTGGTTTTACACATGAATAATTTGTGTTTATTTCATCTTTATATTTAAAGGTATGCCAAATACCATCTGTTTGCAGTTTCTTTTTTGTGTGTTATTTCTCAGTTCCAGTCAGAGGAACTGCCCAGGTTAAAGAACTCCCATATTTCTGCAAAGTATATTTAGACTCTGTTTGTGTTTCTATCCTACGGTAAATTGATTATTACTTGTAGGTTGATGGTGATCAGACCATTTTCAAAGGCAGTGCATTCTTGAAGCAGAAACAGAAATTCAAAAAGGCAGTGTAAAAACCAACTTCAGAATATGTTAGAAGCCAACTGTAAAAATATAGACGGAGTCAATTAGTTGATTCAGTTTTGCTGCCATCAGCAAAAAAAAGAAACTTTAGTTTCCACAGTTGCTGAGTACATTTTTTCCATGAGGCACCTCAAGGTTCCTGCCAGTGGGCTAATATATAAGTACCTACTGCACTTTTATTCAATTCTTACTACCTTGATGCAGTGAAAAGATTCTGAATGAAAAACTGAACCAACAAAAAGGATAAACTTTTATCATCAATAGCATAACTTATAATGAAGTTATTGAATTAATGATGCTATATAACAGTTATAATGGAAAACACTGGGTAATTTTAATTGTAGGTCTCATTACCTGTATTGTCCAAAATGTTTTCTACAGACTAGTACCACTGTGAGGAAACAGCCTGTAAAACTGCAAAGTGAATTTGGGAAGCAGAAAAAGGCTACACGTACATTTTTTCTAACTGGATACCATCAAAAAGTTAAATGCGTATTCGAACACGAGTTCAAAGAAAGAGCAGACCTTCTTTTTGTGGGGAAGTCACATGGCCATCTGTTCCCGTATCACCACTCTTTCCTATTTGTTGCCTGTCTTTGCAGGGAACTATTTCCTAGCTCAGCACTCAGCCAGGGTAAAAACCTTCAACAAATTTAGATTAAAATGGACAATAAATAGTAACAGGCTTTCTGCCTGTGCCCTAGTAGAGAGCAATATACCTGCCCTTAGCTACTGCCATAGCTGTTTCTTTTAGTTGGCTTTAGGAGTATTCATAATTCAAATATTCACACCAATGACCCTTTACAGATAAACAGGAATTCCAAGTAATTTTGTGGTATCTGAACTACTTCTAAGTCATAAAACACTGTGACGTTCAGATGTGCAGTTTGTGAATCTAATCCATTACAGATAGTTAATTTTCCTGAATTAGTCTAAGATTTGGTGCTAGTTAACTTTGTCAGTTTTTGGGTCATCATGTATAGCATCATGCAAAAAACTGGACATAGTACAAGTTGTACAAAAAGTTCAACAGGACCAGGTAAAGCTTTGCACCGATAAGTTCAGAGGTCAGTTTTATCAGATGGTACTTTGACACTGTTTCCAGTTCTAGATATTTTACAGTCAATGACCGTTAACTTGGTATTAACTTCATATTAAATATTATTTGTATAATAACCTTGTAGGACACTTCCATTTCAACTAGGTTAGAATTTCTAATTCACTGTACTTAAGCCTGAGCAAACACCATAGTTACGCAGTTCCTGGGACAGCCAGAGTCTTGAAGTGAAATTTCCTCTCCCCATCCTTGAAGTGATCCCTCAAAAAACGCCCAAGTAGCCTTTTTCTGTTGCACCAGCTTTCAGAGTCAGTCAGAAGATGTTTGTAAGAGAGACTTAGTACTCAATTTACTGTCATGTTTGACCTGTCCTTATTAGCATCTTTGTTTCACATTACTCATTTTTCTGACTTTCTCACCCCAAATTCACATATTTAAGGATGCATGGCCTTTGCACTCTAGCAAAACTATAGGTCTTCTGGTTCAGAGATCATTCTATCAAAATATTTTCTTTTTCTCATAATGTCTTTTGTCAGACATGTTAGTGTCCCTATTCATTTACATCTAAGATTTTAAGTTTAGACAAGTTCTTTGGGATTAAGAGTTATTCAGTCATGGAACAACAATATAAAGTTTTGGTGCCCTTTCTAACATGCATTGTTTTATTATTTTATAATAAAACAAATATTTGTAAGGGAGAGAAGAAAAATAAAATCATCTTCATGATAAAGGCCTCCAAAGATGAAGGACCTCAGAGAACTCCACACAGTCTCTGGACAACAAACTTACTTTTGAGCCTGAAAAGATGACTGCCTGAAAGGTTACAGATTAAATGCATATTCTCAGTTGCCAGAATCAACATTTCCATTATTTAATTTTTTTTTCTGTTCTGTGAGAAGAGCTTCTACTATAGATATGCACAAAGTCTTACTACGTCCTATTGGTTTGTATTAAGCAAACAAAAAATGTAGTACTTTTTTAAAAAAAAAAAAAGGAGGGGGGGGGGGGGGGACACACGACTTGGAGAAAGCACTTCCTCAATTTACTTAGCCCTTAAACACTCACTAATGTATTTAGTAAAAAGTTGAAGTTAGTCTGAATTCAGAAATTAGTAAGTCCACTTTCCAGTTCAGAATGAATCTTGTGAAACAAATATTTTGAAAACCAACTATGTTCAGGATACATTAATACAAGGAGCCTTAAACTGGTAAGGATGAACGAGAACCTAAAGAAGGATCAGAAGGTAACCTCCGAGATCTCATGCATTGACGCTATGCTCTAACCTTACAATGAACAGAGCAGTGCAGATGGAGGGTGGAATTAAGAAGCAAGGAGATAATACAAAGGTAGATTTACATTGATGCTTACGCAGGTATTGGAAATATTCATGAAGGAAAAAGTTCAAAAGAATTACAGTTCATTGCTTTCAATTATTTCTCACAAAGGGAGAAAAAAAATATTTCATGTAGGTGCCTTGTCCAGGTATGTCTTGCCATAAGTCCTGTGACTTTTAATTACTGGACATTTTCCTAAAAGTTTGTGTTTTGTTTGGTTGGGTTTTTTCTCCTACAAGGTATCGATGAGACACATGGCACACAGCTACCAAGTTTAGGATTATACTGGACTTCCTATGGCCATGAAAGGAAAGAGACTCATCAAAAGGGTATTCAAAACAACTGAATAGATATCTAACAGACGGTACAAATATCTTTCATAAGGATACAGACTCACATATTCATACTCACAATCTGTATTCAGCTACTACTGCAGTAGTGTCAGGAATTTTTCAAGGCCAAGATTTGTAAATTAAAAAAATATTGATTCTACTGAACGTATTCCTTATGAGCAAACATAACAGACAATAAATCTAATTTCACAGAAGTATAATTTATGTGTTCTAAGACCTAACAATAGTAATCTATTGTATCCATTATATTCTATTCTGCTCTTCTGAGGAAGAGATACCATTTCATTACTCAAATATTAAGAAATTAGTGAAGAGAAATTGGTTAGAATGCTACTATGAAATAGTCTATTAAAAAGAACATGAGTTTCTTAGGAAAAAATCTTGATACGTATTTCTACACGTAAATTAATATACATGTGTATTTAATATTTCTCTTTCCAGTTGGAAGCAATTCTTTTGCATTCACAACACAGTTCTGAGCACACGGAATTCAATAAAAACATTCTCATCAACTTTAAATAGAATTTGGATTAGGTCTTTAAAAACAAAAAGAAATGCTATGTAAGTCTCTAGCAGTGCTGTTTCACTAAGTGTGCAAACTTTTAGAACCCATTTTCAGAGCAATTTTTGTTTGCCTGAAGGTGCATAATTTTTTCATGTTCCATAAAAAAGTGTCCAGATGACTAAAGCCAAAAATTTGAGAAAAATTCAAGACTAAATACCTGGATATAATTATCATATACGCTCACTGGTAGGTTTGCAATTTCATCAAATATTAACATCATCTTCAAAACAGATGACTGTTCTTATGGCGTCTTTTTAGATTACTACTACTACATAGGCTGATACATGTTTAATAGTAAATATAAGACTTTTTAAAACGCACTGCAGTATGCTCTAACAAGTGGTTAAGACTTTAGTTTCTGGACACCATGCATAAAGTTCTGGCATCTTTCATTCTATTTTATGTTTCAAGCATTCTTTTGCAGAACAATATCAAGATATTCCATAAGTAACTACTAGAAAGGCTATATATGGCAAAGGTATCTGCTGTATTTTTTATGAGACAACGAATATTCTCTGAGATTCAATATCTGCTCGAGATTGCCAAGAGGGAGAAAAAATCCTCTCCTGTTCATTCCTAGTCTTTTGGAAACAGTCAATGAAGTATATTTTATATGGCATTTTGTTACCAACTGGGTAGAACAAAATTTCCTTGATTTCTATAAGCACAAAATCTATCACTGCTGTGACAAAGTAACCTAGAAGAAGGTCTTAATGAGGGGTGGAATGGTATTTTTTAGCATACATTGTGCAAGAGATGACACTGAAATGACAAAAATATATAGTCCTAGGCTTCACCTTTAACATTTACTACCTTTTCTGAAAGAGATACCTCTGTTTACCAGAAATGCAAAAATATTCCATAGAATTTACCTACTTTGGAAGGCAATAGGGTCTTACTAAGCTAGGTAATGCTATCTGCTAAGAGATCAGTTCCTGATGTGTTAAACGCTTTTACCAGAAATGGAAAAAAAGATAGGTAATGACTAATTGGTTTCGATGTGCAAAAAGGAAGATTTTGGTTAGATATTGGGAAAAAAACATTAAAATCATTAGAACTTTGAGAAATACCATATTTCTACCATAAGGAATCAATTAGATGAGCATTCTTCAGCAAGCAATGAAATAAATATATATTCACTCTCTTTTGGATTTTTCCAGCCATATGGTAAACTTTCACACTGAGGCTAGAGGGACAGCAAATATTGAGAATAATGAAAAGGACAGTCATTAGCACAGAACAATCTTCTACACTTCTTTTTCTTTGTGTAGGCACTCATAGAATTTTTTAAAACTAAAATGTTTTCTAATAGGAATTCATTCAGGGAGCTCTTTTGGCCTTTTTATATGGCAAGACAGACTAGATAAATGAAAGTTTGCCTAGTGACTTTATAGAATGTAACATCCTCTGGAGTGGCAAAAATACCTCAGGCAAAAATGAGACTAGCAAAAGAGTTTCTCAGTTAAGTAACTGAGGAGTGTGAGGTACCTATAAACTGTTGTTAGGAATCTTTGGCAGGTCTCCGCACTGAACCCCACTTCCTAATTGTTTAACTAATGCCTTAACTGGCTAAAAGCCAGTTAATATATCTTTGCAAGCATAAGATGCGTAAATCAACTAGCAGACCACAGTAGACCCTTCATTTGGTTATTATAGTTACAGAAATACATTGGTTTGGACCTGCAAAATTGGAGACTGTGTCCAGTTTGTTTAGCTGCACTGATACTTGCCACTCAGGAACAGAAACTGGGATCGTGGTAAGATCTGGCCCTAACTGGATTTTATTGCAATGACGTACAGAGCTGACGGAGATATTTCTGAAACTGGAAATTACAACCCACAGGAATTAGAGGATTTAAAAAACCCTGGTGAGATGTAACATTTCTTAAGAACAAAAGATTACAACATTTTTATTCTGTACTGCTTTGGATAATTATTTTAATAAGTCAGTTTGTCATTCATGCATATAATGAAGTAATATGCATGACGTTTCCTTATTCATTAAGAATTTAAATTCAGCAGATGAAAAGCTCCTTCCTCCAGAAAATACACTTGATTATAGATGACTGCCAGTGAAAAGTAAACAGCCAGCTCCAATGAAGAAATGTGCTGAAAGCAAATACCTTTTGAACTCTGAATCTTTATTTCCACTCTTTATGGAAATAAACACATTTATGGTTTGCTTATTGCTTGCAGAAAGAAAGCTTGTTCATCCTCCTCCCCTTCAGCCCTTTCATTTGCTGGTCTAGCTACCGAGCAGAGCCTAATCACAAGATGTCTGTGTATATCAAGCAGATGTTCACTGGCAACAGAAAATCAATGTCTGGCATGTGGTTATATTGTGTTTTTAGACTGCACTGAGCACACTTACTTGAAAAGCAATGTCTTGTGTCACTATATCTGTATTTCATAATAAAGAACAAGTGCCCACTTCAAGTTACGGATCACCTCTATTGTCATTCCATAGCAATGTGTTTTACAGATGTCTGCAAATGAATTTTAGGCCAAACTGCCTTTGTTTCTGAACCATAAGGAAGTATGATATGCTATCTGTCTGGTATTTAGATATTAAATTTTGTTTGAAGAGCAGTTAGAATCTCCTTGAATTCATTTAAAAACTCCTGCATAAAACAAGACCTCTGGCTGTGGAAGTCTGACCAATGGGTCTGACAGGTTTTCAGCACATTACTTTTAGCTGGTGGTGATGTTGTAACAGCACTGTTGCCTGTGAAGCCTACAACTGAGTCTTAACTCCATTTGAAATCTTAGATGGGGCTTATCAGCTCTTCTATGGCACTTTGTGGCACTCTGCCCCTCTTGGAATCCTCCTAACTGTTACTATTGAGAGGGACGATAATGAATCATAGAATCACTAAGGTTGGAAAGGACCTCTGAGATCATCAAGTCCGACCGTCAAAAACAGCAGCAGCACCAGGAGCCATCCTTTCAGGCTATGTCTGACATAAGCACTGAGTGTTACGTTATCTGCTTCAGTGAAGCAGAAAGAGGAAACTACCAGGGAGCTGGCTATGCTCCTACTTTTCTGTCCTCAGTTTTGGACATGCTAGTGCAACCTGTGGACTGCTCCAACCTCTGCCAGCTGGTAAGAGTTCCCAGAAGACAGTCTGTCAGCAAGGGTAGCTATGAAACTGCCTGGTATCTCCACTTTTCTCTCCGCCGTGACGTGCCTGCACTATCTTGGTGGGAGGGCTGGTGACGGAAGGCACTTTCACACTGACACCCATGCAAGTCTTTCCCAATACTGTGCTAATCATCAGCACGGGGAAATGGGAGCTGCATCACTTCTGTTTACTACTGCAAATGGTATCAGAGCTGAGATACACATACCAAGTTTCATTCCGTCTTTCTGTAGAAACTTTTTTTAAAAAAGTTTAAATACAAGAATTTTTTTTCATTTAGGTTCTTTACCATGTTTGTTGCAAACAGAAACACTGTTCTACCACACTAATTCCAATGAGCTACCCTTTCAAACCACAGGCATCGCCTCTGCTTTATCTTGTACGTTAGAACAGAATACTTTGTCAACCACAAAAAAACCCACAACCGCGGGATCAGCAGACAAGTGGAAGACCAACATATGGAAATTAAAATCTGTGAAATTCTGCATTAACAAATAACATATTGAATTCATATTTTAAAAACCATGTTTCTCAACTATCTACCCAACTGCAGACACTGCAAAATTCACTCATACTGGAGTTACTTAAGAAAGAGTCTGCTGAAAGATGTCTAGCACAGTTATGCACAAGTGCACGTAGGATCTTCAACTGAAATGACCTGATTGAAATTGCCAATTTGCACATGTAATCTTAGTCAGAGGCTTTGTATGCGAGTGGATGACAAGGTATGGATACTTGGGATATGAAAATGCTCTCCTCCTTACCACAAAATGAGACAGAAAATACATTGCAGACATATTTTGGCAACTGGAAATAGAAAAGCCACATGCCAAATATTTAAGTAATTGCCAGACTAGTTTCTTATTGAGCACTGATCTTCCTTATTGCAAACACTTCTTAAATTGAGACAATTATACTGGCTGTCCAGAACCTGGGCTTCAAGCTCAGCTCTGCCAAGATCTTATTCAGCACAGCTAAGCGGTAGCACAGACAACAGTGGTTCAGGGCTGCGGTACCCTGGATCAGTTTGAACTCTTTCAGTAATGCGATATATCTTCTGGCCTGAATCTTTTCTTCCCCTTCAGTATAAGCTCCCAAATGCCTTTTGCAGTGGGTAGGGTGAACAATGAGAATAACAACTGGCATAAACTAACTTCACGCTACCACAGTTTACCCTAGGGAATCCTCAGTTTCCCTGTTAGGAATAGGTTAGGTTGAGCATATTAACAAAAAGGATTCCACCTTTAGCCAAGGGGCTTGTTCTAGTACAACCAGTGCATTATACTTATTGAGGTAGTATGGTAGACACTGGATCTGTTTACTCACATCAAGTATCAAGTGATAATATTAATTTTTTGTGCAAATGTTGTAAAATAGTAGCAATGTTATATCTTGATGAGTCTGAGCAATAGCTGTTACCTTCCTATTCCACATAGCAGAGATTTTTAGAAGACTTGTGAGAAATGACCATCTTCGCCTAGACTTTATCTCCCTTAGTCAAACTGTAGAAGGATAAACTATCATCTACTTTGTATTGTGATGCTCTAGTCTTACTTAAGCCCTCAAGTTATACCAAAAGCTGGATTTATCCCTCAAACTCTCGTCTTGATAATGACAACTCCTTTTCTCCTTTTCCTTTGGACAAATGAGTAAAAACATCAGATGGATTCAGAACAAATACAGCTTTCTTCTTTTAACAACAAAAAGAAAAAGAAGCCCTGTAAAGAAATATAACTTGTAAGCAAGCTTCCTCTTCTGGATAGAGCACAAGTGCAGGAAACAGGCATAGCCTCTGGATTCCATTCCTCTCCAGGGCAGAGATAAAGTAAAGCTTTTAATAAGTTAAACAAGAAAGTCTAGAAACAAGTGCAGTTTGAAGCATTTCCTCTGTTAAGGGTAGATTTCATCTAATTAGACTGTTCAGCCACTCCCAAGACCTCATTGTAACTTTTGCTTCTAATTCTACATGCTCCAGATAGGCTTTCTGCAGAGCTAACGGGCACCATCGGGTTGTGGTCGTGCTCTTTAGCCCTTTTCTTACTTCACAAAAGTATTACCAGAAGTCCTGGCCACACATTCTCTACCATGTCCTTTCTAGACTCCATATGAAGAGGATGCTGAACATCGTGTCTCAAGGGTAAACTTAGACCCAGAATATCAACTTCAGGGATTGCCGATTCACACAAAATGCCTGGATCGGGTTGAGACAAGTTTCATCTAGTAACAGGCACTTCAACTTAGCTATCATGCTTATTACCACAACTAATGGAAGTTAAAGAGCCATCATATGGATTAATGACTGAATCCATGCAGCGATGGGTTGGTCAGTAGGCTCAATGTATGTGAACTACACTGGTTACCTATTCAATGGTCTGTAGCAATGGCTCATTACAGGAGGAGATAGCATAAAAATACATTGTGTACTTTCATAATCAGTTCTGTGCTTAGTACTATACAGAAATAACAGTTATATTCTTAGGTATTAAGAAAAGAATTGAGAATGAAACAGAAGCATTACAGTGACAGTGTTTAATCCATGAGGCACACGTGTCTTGAGTAACAGGTATAGCTCTGATTTCTCATCACAGAATAAAGAGGTATGAAGATATATAGAACAGCAAGGATGCTAATGCAGGACTGTTTCAATACAAAGAATGAATTAGAACTACACCCTGAAAAGAGAAAAATGAGAAGGATTAAAATAAGGCATAAAATTAATAATGACATGGAGAAGATGAAGAAATTTATACTCTCTGTCTCTCCTAGTACAAGATACAAGGAGCATTAAGCACGGTAGTAGGATCAAACCAGATAATAAAGCTGTTCTTCACAAAGTCCATAGATGAACAGTGGAACTCAGTGCCTCAGAGTGCTGTGAATTAAAAATACTTTACAGCTCACTCCTCTCCCTGTTAAAGTGCGTAAAAAAAACCCCAAATCATGTAGAAAAAAATTATTATCATGTAGCTATTTCCTTAGAGCAAATCCCACATTATCCTTCTGCAGCTACTCCCTATGGCCCTTACTTTGGTGTTTTGGCTACTGTTTTGTGTTCTTCTCATCTGGTGACCTGATTCATTCGTGCCACCAGAAGACCTTGGGTAATTTGCCTCTTCAATTCTTCAGCTGCCTGACAAAGAGGCAAGTGTTTCCTTCCTCCCTACCTGTCCTTCTTCTTGAAAGGGCAGAAAGTGTGACAACTTAGTTCAGTGGTGAACAAGAAACTAAAGAAAAACATACCACCACTCAGTCTTCATTCAAGTCCTTTTCAGTCACATGGAATTTCAGAGAAGTGATAACTGAATCTCAAAAGGAAAAAAAATGTGAGGAAAAAAAATGTGAGGGAGAGCATCTAAAAGTTTCCTAAAGTACTTCATTCAGAATTCTAATGTTAAAACAGCAAACAATAATTGGATAGTGTGACAAAGCTCACTACAAAATTAAATAGCTGTCTTTTTTTCCTCAGATTTCCTTTCTGTCTTGGCTGCACATTCAAATTTGAGTGCTTCAGAGTGTTTTATACCTAACATTTTTGAGCACTATAGGGATAAACAGAATTATTTCTGTTACAGTGTAAGACACTCTTGACTTCTCTGACAAAACAACAGGTCTGTGACTGTCACTACCACATGGCTGGCCTGTGACGGGATCAGGAGGTTCTCCTTTGGTTTAAAGGATGAAGACCTTGGGAGAACTTAAGTGGAAAGTTTGCTTTACTATTTTGCAGTTACACATAGGAATTTTCTGCCAGGCTGTATGTTAAACCACTGACACGGAGTCTATGCAGCCAAGGAATCACTTCACCTCATCCCACCACTTACCACATACAGTTTCCCACCCTGGCTGATTAATAGTGTGCTGGCCCTACAAGGCAGCCTTGTTCTTCTCCAGAGTTGTCACAGTTCAGTGGTTGTAAGTTTCTTTCAGAACTGTCAGAATTAAAGACATGTTATAAATGCTCCATTTCATTTTGTTTCAGGAGTCCATGCTGGTGCTATATTATCCAAGACATACATCGAAGTTAGAAAACAAGCCGCTTTAGCCAGGGTTCTTTTGCCCTTTCTGCCCTTCTCCATCAACATCCCTGATCTCTCCTTTCAGCAGTGATGACTTGTGAACTAAATATATCAATAAGTACAAGATTAGTCCAGACAACTCCTTTAGCTGCTTGGTGTCTTTTATTTCACCCTCTCTCACGTAGTTCGTTGTTCAGTTTTGTACTTCACTGGGGGAAAAAAAAAAATAAAATCTTCTGACTGTCGTCTCTATTAGCGTGCCTGTTTCTTTGTGCTGTTTTTAACAGTTTTGCATGGACATTCCTTCTACTGTGTTGCTGTTCAGGACTTGAAAAATGTTAAAGAAGTCATGCCTGTGTCCCATCCTACCCCCCCGGCCCCAGCTTCCCCGCAATCCCAGCTGTGCCTCTGATGAATTAGCTAGGTGAAGCCAAAAGCCCAGACATGCACACAACTTTCTGCTAGCACTAATACCCCAGTGTAATTTGCATCACACAATTATAGGAAAAAGAAACAAGAAAAGAATTGCCGAATGTAGAGAGAACACAGAACTTTTATGCAATATGTAGCATTAAAACTATTTATTACATTGTAGGACATCCTGTGTACCTTTATTACCAAAAGAATTAATAATTAATAAAGCTCAAATACAGGCAGTACTTTAATATCAAATGATGCTCTTATAATGTCAGCATTTACATTATTGTCTTCTAATTATGCCTTTTTAAAAATGCATGCAGTAAGATTTCATAATTGTGCTTACAGGAAAATTTCTAAGTTACCTGGGAGCAAATTATTATCTGTTGTACTTTTAAATTAAAGATAAGCAACATTCTGAGGAAATACAATATTGGCTAACATTGGGCTTCTCTTTCATAAATGAAATCTGATCTGATAAAGATTGTGGTTTGAAACATCATAAAGAATGTTATCCCACTATGGTCTGTAGCTCTGATGCTGCTGTCTTGATTAAGATAATTTGCAGCTTCTGTAAATTATCAGCTTCTTCCAGTCAATTTGGAGATACTAGGGCTCCACATGATGCTGAGAAGCAGGTGAGTGCAAACAGTGACATTTCTTTCCATAGAAGAACAGACTTGAATACAAAGCAGTAAATAATACAAAGTGCATATATATATAGTGCATGGAGTTGATGATGATCCAAAAGACATTGCTGTTGAAGACAGAGTTTTCTGAAAAATTGCAATTAACTTCCTCTGATCATATAATGATCTAAGAGAAAATTTGAAAAGAAAACACAAATTCTTCATTGTCAGCCCAGCTCAAATATATGAATATGGCACATGGGACAGCAATTAGTGAACAGAGTCACTATTATCCTCTGCAATCATTTCCAAACAAATGAAGAAAGAAGGCTGCAAAGCCATATGGTACATATATTAGAAAGTAACCTGCTCCATTCTTTAGACCTACTATTACTGCTTTTGACACAGCTACAGGAAATAAAAAGCTACTGGAATGCAGACCGGGAAAATGTATTCCCAGAAGGCTTTGCAAAACTAGAGGCTGGAATCCTTGAGTGGAAACAGGCTTTGCAAAGCAGCCTCCCATTCTCTGCAGCTTAGATGACCTGCTCAAATGTAAAATGCATTCTACAAATGTGGCCATATTTAGAAGCTGTACTTTTAAGATACCTATGCAAAGAAAGAAAAAAAGAAAGAGACTTTAAAAAGAAGACTCCCAATGGAGGACTGCAATATAGACAGGCAAAAAACTGCTCTCAAGAGAGAAAGCAGGAAGTCAAACAATTCATACTTAGTATGCAAGTTTTGATTATTTTCTTTCTCTATCATTCCTAACGCACTGGTAACCAGAATCAAGTGTGTTCTCATTGGTAAAACTGGGTGGTTCTGGTCATCAGTGCTTTATAGTTTTTGTCGTTGAACCTCAGCACTGGACAATATTATCACTTTGAGTCTTTGGTAAGTTTGCCTACTAGCAATGTGGTATCCTTCCTCTCTTTTCCAAGACTGTGCCATAAAGATGGGATTTGTATGATGTTTCTAACAGCTATGGCAAAAATACTAATGCTAACAGTAAGAAGATTCTGGAAATTAACCTTTCAGACATTTGTCAAACAAGTGGCATACGCATAAGAGAAAAACAGAAACAGTGTTAAAAGTTACTTGGACACTTAAGCACCCAAGCATATGGGGAAAGAACATCTTCAAAGTTACATATATTTATTTTTATTTGGTACCTTTTCATATCTTTCACATATTGCACTTCCTCACCAGCTATATTTAGTTAGCTGAATGTTTTAAAGTAATACTGTGTCTACCCAATCCCCCCCCCCCATGTCTGATAATGCACATTCTTCATCTCATCTGCCTAGCTATAGATATTTATTTCTTTTTCAGCAAAGTGAATCATGGGAAATATATTGCTAACACCTCATACCCAAACAACAGTACACAGTTTTTTTTAATTCCTTATAATTCCACCATGTAGGATTGCCTTTCCTGGATTGGCCTCTATGCAAGAGAAATTCAAAGGACAGATAAAAGTTCTTTTCTCAAAGATTTACTCTAAAACCCTTTTAAAATAACATAACATGCATTTCAAACCTATCTTTGTTGGTTTGAAGAACTTGGCAGATCTTGCTAAAGGAATTTCTTTAGCCCCAGCATCACATTACTACAAAGCCTATGATCTACAAACCAGGTAAAAATTGCTTTTATAATTTTGAAGAGTATGCTGCACACATGCTGAGACACCTAAATCAATAATCCATTAAAGATATTTTTAAATATGATTCTTCTTCAAGATACCTAGCATCAGTCTAACATCCTTGCTCTGAAATGAGAATAATTAAACTACAAGAAAATATGCAGACTATAAATGAAAGAAAGCTTGTGCAAAAAAGTGATAGTTACACTTAATCTGCCAGTGACTTCAATTTCACTGCCTACTATGGGTAAAGTCTTGGCCTCAGTGAAGGCACTGTGTCTAATACCAATGAATTTTATTGTGTGTTCTGAAGAGATTAGCAAAAATCCTTACATCTCATAATGAGTATAGCCTAGAAACACTTAAGTCTTCATCAAAAAACAATAATGACCTGTGCATGACATTACATTATTTGGTCATTTGTCATTTAGCTATACTGATAATTGATAACAAGTTTGCCAAAAATTACCATCTTGGCAAAATTAAGGTTCTTTATATGATCTCACACCAAAGAGTATAGGCTTGTAAAAAGGGAGGTAATTTGCTGACTTATTTAAACACATCAGCAAATATTTGAATCGTTTAAAGGTATCAGTGCTCTACTGAACAGTCACACATGGCTGCACTATGATTACAAGAGCTAGCTCAGAAGAGGAGCCACCTATATAGTGGTAGCTGTAGGATATTCTAGGAACAGCTGTGTTGGCTGAAGAGAGCAGTATTCAGTGGTCAGTCCCAGCTACATTTTATCACCCTCTGCTAGAGGCTTCTGCTCACCAGGATAACATTACCAAAAAATTTCCCAGAATTGGTCTTCTTTTTATGTCTGTAAATTCTGTCTCTGTACAAGCTATGACCCTGCTACTAATTGCTATTTACTTCAAAAATAAAGGATCATGAAGTTGTTCTGACACAGGGAAAAACAGACATTAAAATTTGCTATAAGTATTTTCCATCTTGCCAAGGGGGCTCAACAAGCAAAATGAATTGGTTTGTTAGCATTACTGTATATAAAGAGCTAACCTTGAAATACAAGACTAAACAGTGAAATACTGACAAAAGTAACAGATCACCAAGATGTTGTATCAAGGATTTGGTCACACCCAGTTCTGGTGACACAGACAATCATGAACAGGGTTGCACCCCAAACCAATCTGGTTAAACAGAGTTGACCACCAGCCAAAAGGGTGGTGATCTCAGCCAGCAGTCACAGGGCATAAGCTCTTCTCTGCAATCATCTACACCCAGAACAAGGGGGTCAACCACAGACCGCCTTTCCCCTAATCAACATCACCAGCATCTCTTTAGTCATCTTACTGGAAAACTCCCTGCTATAAGTTGATGTGAAAGGAAGGCAGGTCAAGCTCACTGTTACTGTATCTCGTTGTACTTCCAAGAGACAGGGGTGGTAAGCAACAAAGCAAAGACAGAGAGGGATAGGCAAAGGGAGCAGTAACGAGAGAAGTTAAGGAACAGAGAAAGAAATGGAAGAAAAAGAAGGTGTAGGCCAAAGCAAATTCTGTTTTGTGCAGCATCTTGAAGGTAAAAACAAGGAAAGTAAGTGGAAAGTCAATAAATGGGTTCAAGATGCTGAAAGGAAAAGTATTTAGAATAGAATATTTTGGTCATGATTTTGGCAGCAACACCTTAGACTTGAACAGGAAAGAACCTAGCCAGGGGAAGGCAAGAGTTGTCAAGGAGGTGATGAGGATGAAGCAACAGCACAGGAAAACTAAAGGGTAGTAAGATTGTCTCCAGAAACCCATCATACTGACCAGATTTGAATCTACTTTACTGGGATGTATCCTTTGGCTTCTGTGGCTAATGTGGATCTATGTCAGGGCAAACCACATTACTCTTTAGCAATACCCAGATTTACACCTTTATGAATGAAAAAATCTCCTTTTCGTTGTGCCTCAACACTATGTGAAAATGGAAACAAAGAACTGGAAAAGTGTATATTTTTTCAGTTAGTGGATGAATTTCCAATAGGACAGATGCATATGGGTTTGCTGTGTACTCAAAGGAATGAAATGTCACCATATTTACAAAATCTCAGTTTGCAAAACAGATGGTGAAGTTTCACTTGGTTGAAATTGAGGAAAGCTAGTGACAACATTAGATTTTTTGAAACTGCACCAAAATTAGTAGGTTAGAACAACTGTTGCACTCGCCCATATTTCTTCCCTTATTTTAGTCACTGTGGTTCCAGAGGTGCCAAATCAGCCTTTCTGGCTAAAAATTCAAAGCCTGCAAGAAGTAAAAACTATAAAACCTTACAGCTAATAATGAATGTCTTGGGTTTAATCCTACAAACATGCATGTAGGTAGTTTTAGTTGCATAGTGAATCCCATTTACTTTTCTGGGATTATTTCTGTTACTAAAATTCCTCATGTATGTAGGAGTTCAGAAGCCTGGACTTGTTCTTCACTTTTTCTGCCATGGGCTGGCAGTGTTTTAGTGAGACACTTAAAGATCCCAGACAGGAGAATAAAGAAGTCCAAAGGGAGTAATTAAGAAACGGCCAAAGCACTGTAACAATTACGATAGCAAGGCTTGTTCTATAACTAAAGCTGGTAACTTCTGTAGGAGCTATATAAATGCACTGAAAGCGCTTTTTAAATTTTGCTTGGTCCTTTCCCTCCTTTTTGTAAATGAATAGAGGTATTCATTTCAATGGAACTTTTGTCTGTGTGGGTCTGGAAAGCTGTCTGAGCAACTCAGAGCTCCAGGTAGCAAATGTTTGTAGAATCCCAAATGTTAGACAGCCTGTAATGCTAATCTGGATGGCTTCAGTGCAAAATGAAGTGGCTCAGAAGAGATCACCCACTACAAAGACTGAAACAAACTAAATGACTGGCCATACCAAGTAACTGGATTCTTTTTTCTAATCTATCAGAAGTATCAAAGAATTGATCTTCCTTTGCCTAGGCCAGTGTACAGCAGTACAGAGAGAGATGGAAAAGGCTTATGACTTCCGAGTGTTGATGTCAAGAAAGAAAATGAATGTAAGGAAGTCCATCGTTAAAGACACAATATGGTCTTGACTAAACCAACAAAAACGCTTACACACTCTCAGATGCTCAAAGCGGAAGATCCAACTTTTGCCACCATATGCACTTTATTTCCAGAGCCTCAGTAACAGTTATGAGCAGGATGTGATGAAATACTTCTCAATATCTGAAAAAACATGCCAAGGATTAACATGACTAACTCATACAGTGGAACACATTACAAGACACCTGTAAGTTTCTGATGTTTATTTGTCCAATGGTTAGCTCCTCCCAAGCTCTGCCTGTCTCCCATCTAGTTAAGATTTCTTCATGCTTTCAGAGCCATGAATACCTCCCTCATCTATCTATCATTACCTCTATTCATTGTGTCCCTTTCTGGTCCCATCTCTTTTGGCAGCCTCTACAGAATGTTTGACACTTCAACTCAAGCTAGTCAGGGGGGTTTGCTATTCTTTTCCATGTGGCTCCCAATTCTGAGGAGTCATCCATGAGCATAGTTCCTCCCTGATATGCCCTTCAGCAAAGCTGATAATTAGTGGAGACAGCTAAGAAATACTTTTTAAATTGGAGGGGGAAAAAAAAAAAAGCCCAGAACAAATCATAGTAAGGTCAATGCCTGCTTAATGATTCAACTTACATGTTGAACTAACCTTTTTTTCTTTCTTATATCTCATGGTTTCTCTTCAGCATGTTTAGTTCCTAATACATCGCTGACCTTACCAGAGAAAAGTATTAAGAGTACATTTTGGAATTACTACTGTTCTTGAGCTATTCCTGTGCTTGTCCCCTAAGGACATTTAAGAACCATGGAGCACAGAATTTGATATCTGCATGGAAATAGCAAAAATTAATAAAAGGTTTGTTTTCTTATTAGACCATGGTTACATGGGTACTGTATGTGACTATCTCTTGCGAATATAAAAAGGTACCTGTTGGCAGTTTTATTTACAGCTGGATTTTAATGGAGCAGGGTTTAAGTAGCTTCCAGCTGTCTTTGTGAGGACTTGTCAGAACTTTCCTCTAAAAGGAATCTAGAGATTTTCAGGAAATAGCAATAGCTTTAATAAATCATAAACTGAAAGCTGAAACTACTCAGTAGCATGAGGTTGAACGAGGTGGGAGGGGGGAGGAGGAGGAGAGAGAGAGAGAAGCAAGGGACAGAGTATGATTTGGGTTAAAAAAGCATTTTGAAATGTAACACCTCCTGTTGTACAAAATAACTCAAAGGCAAGAATTATTTGGAAAATTGTGCTGAGGCACAAGGCTGATGACACAGAACACCCATCCTCGCCACAGGTGAGCATGTCGTGTTGTGTCTGACATCTCCCAGTGAATGCCTATTCAGCACACGTACACTTTCATACACAGCTGTATGTATTTGAGAAACTACAGGTATTTACAGAAAATGTACTGTAAAAAAATCCAGTCAGAACAGTCTTTTTATAAAAAATTAACTCATGTCTTTTAGGGATGCATTTTGCCTGAAGTTCTTACTTTCAAATTTCCTCGCTCTCTTGCTGGCTCAAGAACATCTTACAAAACAGGAAATATCTATAGTTCCTAGTGCAAGGCCAGAGCCAGCTCGCAGGGTACATATGAAGTGTGAGTGCTACAGTCTTTTCTGGATACTGTTGCAGTCCCATTTCCACATTACTGAGGTGAAAACGGTTTGTTCCTGGGGTACTCCAGAATATCTGACAAGATACCATTGCTTTATATCAACAGCTTGCTTTAAGCTTCTCTGTTGGTTTTGTCAGAATATGAATTAAGTTCCTAATATGTAGCTTTACAAAACCTCATTGAAAATGGACCTTTATAAACCAAGCAAGAAAATTACTTTTCTGTTTATTATAATGCCAGTCAGGAGGTCAGATTCCGTTATCCCCATGTAACCCCACTGAACTTGTTCAATGGGGTCACAGTGCTGCAAGCCAGGGCAGAGCCTGGCCCACTGTGTAAATTTCAGGAAGAACAGACCTGTGTTACAGAGCTAAAAAGAATCCTTGTGCTCTGCGAAGGAAAGGTATAAAGAGGTGCTTGTTAATACCAGTCAACACAGTCCGCTTTCTGGAAAAAGAGGGGGTATCTTGGTGAGAACCTGTGGCTCTCATACCCAGCAAGGTGAAATTTCTCCAACAGAAAAAATAGCCGACTAGAATTTAAAAAAACACTACGTGCTCTGTACATTTATAATTCTATGCCACATTCCTATGGGACAGACTTTCTGTAGGAATAATCAACAACTCAGTAACTGACACGATCATGTAGTGCTTTTAACTGATCATATTTTTACCTTTTTAATATAAAATATATTCTTTTCAGAACTCAACATGCAGAGTATTTTTTTTCAACCAAACCTTATGGTGTGCTAACATTCTCATTATCTCTGTGAGTTCTGTTTATTCCAAATCCTAGAAATTGCTTTAAACTGTCTGCTGGTATCACTCTAGAAGAAAGCAGTGTGCTTGTGTGTGTGAGGAAGAGAGAAAAAGAGGAAAGTTCTTTCATATGGCTTTAAGAGAAAATCTAATTTATTTAAAGAATATTGAAGTAATCTTACACCTATAGGTGTCCATGTCTGACATAAAACCATGAGTGGATGGCACCTCGTTTTATTTAGTATTTAGCCACCCTCAAAGAAACCCACGCTCTCCCCATGACAGTCATTTGGTCTTGATTACTGCCTGGCAAGTATGCATGGAGGTGAGATCAGGAGCCCTGTACTGAGCACGCTGGGCCATGGCCAGGGATGCCCATTTGTCACGGCTGCTGCCCCTGCTCCCATTTGCCTGAGAGGGCTTGTTGCCAGGAAATCTGCAGTCTCATCCCCTCCTCCTCCTCCCTATCAGCACCCAGCTAATAGGCTTCATGGTTTTGGGACACGCAGAACATAGGTGGGTTTGTATGCTCCGTGGAGGCTCTTCCCCCCCCCACCATTTTGTCCCAGTATAGAGACAGCATGACCTTTGCATTGTTCCTTGAGCTCTGCATGCCTGCAGAGGGGGCCAGAGAATTTAGCAGTCTGACTACCAAATCCCGGTGAATGCCTGTTTCAGCAAACCTGTGAAGTACCTCATACTTTGAACAGAGACAACGGGAAGCACAACATAACTCAATGTTTTGACAAAGTATTGCCCTCTAAGACAATCTGATCACAGTTTTTACTTTAGTAATTCACTAGCCATTTTCTGTCCTCCTAACTCTTTGAAAAAACACACTCATTTTTCTTATCAATTGTTTATATTTTTCAACTCAACTTTTGTGGAATGTGTACCAATAATTTCTTAATGACCCTTGTCTTTTTAAAGAATCTTGTCAGAAGTTAAATGCAATTTGACTTTTCCAAAACAGTATGGAAAAAGAAAAGAGAAATCATGATCCATCTGTAAATTCTCTGTGTACCGCAGTCATTTATTACTTCATACTGAAATTTGAAATATGAGAACAAAGCAGAGGCAAAGCCAAATAAAAAAAAAAAAGCCACACCAGAAAAAAGAACATCTGCAAAATTCTATGAAAAAAATGGACAAGTGTTATGAATTAAACCTTTTCTGGCTTTCCTTACAGCTGCACAACCTCACACTCAGCAAGACAGGAAGGACTATCTAAATATTTCCTATTCAATCTTAAGAAGCAGAAGCCCATTCCATTTATTGGAAACATTAAAGAAAAACTCTGTGTGCTGGCATAGTCAAGAAAATATAATAGCTGATAAAGAATAAAAATGGGAATCATAAAATGCAATATACGGTGCAAGTAATTTCAATTTTCATCTCTAACAGTCTTTACTATGGCTACAGTTGAATTCACTAACAAGTGGTAGGGACCAGTGGTGAAGATGGTGCATCTCATGCTGAAAGGGCATAGAGAACTTTTGCAAAACCACATTTTTTTATTGGAAAACACTAGCTTGTGGAAAATTAAAGTGCTCATAGGAAGAGGCATGTTTCTGTGACATTTAATTTTGGTGCAGGATCATATGGAATTCCAAAAATAACATGTGCCTTTTCAAACACTTCTTTTGACACACCAAGTCATTATTTTAGGGGGTGGAGGGGGGAAAACACACCAAAGAAACAACTAGATTGAAATGGTAAAAATTCAGAAGTCATTTACATTCATCTGTAAACTCTTTCAGTCTGTTGGTTTATGGACCTTTTCCAAAATTAAAGCTTCTCTTAATGTTTAGGAAAGGAAACCTCAAAAATCTGGAGAAATATCCCAGATAAACTGCTTCACAATCAGTAACTGGCTGCTTACACTGAAATGTGTTTGCACTACTGAAGTCAGTGTGAGAAGGATTGGGACTCAAAATACAGCAAAAATTTCTACCCACAAAGCAAAGTATGTTTCAGGAAGAATTTTGGTGATAAAATTCTGGATTACATACTTGCTGATTTGTGGATTAGTGTGAGAAAATTAGTACAGATATTTCACTTATCAAGCATATAACATTCCTCAATGCACTAATAACTATTTTGACAGCTATTAATTTGAGATTATTCTTGTCCAATATATTACCTATTTCTATACTGTAGGATTTTGCAGGCAGGTATTGTGCAAATGCATATGGACACACTCTGCATTCAGAAGAAAGGATTTTGAAAAGGAATATATCACTGGAATATGCTGTGAAACCTCTCTTTGCAGTGGAGAATGAAGAGCTGCTCATGCAGAGTCTTCTACCAGAGGGCCCCTCGGACATCACAGCTCCCTGGCATTTCCCATGTGAAGTGCCATGCAGAACTGCTCTTTGAGTTTTCCCTCATTATATGTTCCTTTAGGGATCCTTAAGCAAGACAATATCTTGTTTACAATAACTGGGTAGGAACTGGAAAGATATCCGCAATCTTTCTAGATAGATGCACAACCTCTAAGGAAAGCTATCATGGAAAATAAATGCTGATGCTAGGGAGATGTTTACCGGTAGAAAAAAACATTTCCTTATGCTTACGTATACTTACTTACAGTTTTGCAGGTGAAACCAGAATCTGTTTGTAAGTAAAACACATCACTGCTTCCAAAAGCTAAAGCTATTCCGAAAGATGTTTTTTTCTAGAAATGGCACTAAAATGACAAGGAACAAGAAAAAAGTCCCAACCATCAAATAAACTTTATACAAGGCAAACCTATGTACTTCTGTTAAATATTTTATACCTTACCACTGCTACTAAACATAGTGAAAGACGTATTTATATATAGGTTTATGTTTTTGACAAAAATAGATTTGTTTGTAAGCCAAGGGCTGGATATTGCATTTACAGACTATGCTGCTACCAACACTGGAACCACATATCCATGTCAGACAGCAAGAATCTTCCTTGAAAAATGAAGCTGATGAAAGATTTATAAAAGCATGCATCAAGTGAAATCAATGATTTACAGGATTGGAATAATTAAATACAGAGAGACCACACCAAGTATTTGTCACAGCATATTAAAATCATGCCTGGAAATGAACTGCCTGAAGGGGACACAAGCTGGGCTGTATCACTGTCCTCTTCATCACAGAAAGATGGGAGAGAGTCTTCATAAGTGGTTATCAACACTGTTTCCTACCTCTGACTTACTCTTTCTTGAGTGGAAAATGGAGGAGTGGAAATGCTAACTGGCAATGCCAGTTATTCAAACCTGTAAAGAGCCACATGTCAAAGCCACAGATAGTAGTGACACCTTTGTCACCAGCTGTTAGTCATATTCCAGCCTTTAAACCTTTACATATATATAGCCAGGGTTGCAGTTTCATGTTGTTAAAATATTTCTAAAATCCCAGATGATAATTCTATATTACAAACACAAGAAAATGTATATAGACTGCGTAAATTGAAATGTTCACATTAATTTTCACAAATAGGGACTTCCCTTAGCTGGCTCAAGGGTTTATGTGCTTTGTGGTCAGGGTAAAGAGAATCACTGTCTGTATTTGCAGTTCAACTTGGCACTGAAGTAGCAAATAAACTTTGCTTGTGGCTGCTTTCCAAAGCAAACAGAACTTTTATCTCTACTTGGAACTTTTATTAAAACAATGAATATCACATCTAGCATTTATAAATTCCTTCTGTCCTGCACTAAAGTGGACTATACAGATGGATAATTTGGATAATTAGCTCAAACTGAAACCCAGAACAGAGGAAAATTTGTGCATAGTGCAATACGCTAAGGCAGAGGGGTGAACAGATCTTGTGCTCCTCTGTTCACCCTCTTAACTCCACAGTCTCCAGAAAAAGAAACTTGACTCAGCCACAGTTCTCCTGGGAAGCCTGCTCTGGCATGGCTCCTTTTCTTCCATTCAGAGTGAACCTCCTTTTAAAAGTCATAATCTGCCCTGGAATCTGGTTTAGTATTTTGAGTCAGAAAAATACTAACTCATTCTTCTATTTATTCCACAACATGCAATATACAACTTTTCTGACGCTATCAAGTGTATTTAACACCCCAATAAAGGTATTGGAATCAACACTTCGAATATTTAACTCATGTAAAGCTTGGACTCTTCTGTATATAGAGAGAGCATTTACTTAAAGATGGATCCTTGATATTCGACCCTGGTAATATACTGTTCACAGTTTCCAGCCATTCATGGATGGGCTCCAGATATTTCCCTGACACATAAAAGAATTTTATTTTATTTGAATACTCATAGTAGCTGGAAGCATTTTTCAACAAAGGACCTCACTCAGGGTGATATATTTGGTGAATAGGTTTTCCAAATACTTCTTCATGAGCCTGTACTGTACTACTGTATCCTGATAATATACATGTCAGAACTGCACAGATGTTCCACCAACAGAAGTACTTCAAGCTGAGAAACTGCCTGCCATTAATCATACATTATTAAAAAAGAACCCTGTTTTATCTCCCAATGCACTGAAAACCAGTTTATCTATCTACTGTTACTGTGAGAAAGTAGTAAAGCTAAAATAAATGTTGCCATGCTATGAAACTGAGGCAAAAAGCAAACTCCCAGGTCTCTGGACAAACAGGAGAAATTTTAGAGAATGGCAGCTATAATTTCTTGGCAACTGTTCCTTTAACAAAGCAAACCCAGGCAGTTCAAGTGCAGGCAGGCATCGATTTGCTTGGAGCAGACTGTCTGAGCAATACCCAAGTTTGTAGCACATGCTCCCTTTCACATGGCAGAGAAACTGCAGCAGGTCTATCCAGCAGCACTGGAAAGATGCACTAGATCTACTGGTTGGTCAGCTCAGGGTATTTCCTTAATTCCTTCTCCAGGTCATTTGGAAGGACAAGAAAATTTCCAAAATCTCACATTTTCTCCAGAATGCTCTACACTATTTTCACTGTCACTTTTCTCCTATTTGTGCAAAAATTAGTTTTCTTATTCCAGCTATCACCCACAGTAGCAGGGTCAGCACAAAGTCTTTAATGAGGACTCCAGTGCTTTGATTACAAATTATCATTTTTCAGCATGGCGCATTCCCACTTACTTCTGCACTACTGTTTCTCTGTTGCTGGAAGTCATCTGAGAAAAACACCACGATACAGAAAATAAGAGGTAGGCAGAAGCTCAGCCACACTGATCAAGGCATCACTGGCTACGTGGCCATGGTGAAATTCAAGAACCTACATAAAAAGCTAGTCAGATAACTGGATGTTAGCCTGAGGTGGTGTCTGTGCTGCATGACAGCACAGGCAGCTCAAGACTCTGCCATTTATCTTTCAAACACAACCTAATGGCCTTTTCTTCCATCAGTGATAACACTTCTAACCAGCCCTCATATACTAAGCTGTTATGTCGGTTGGGTAACGCCTGCTCCCTGTTAGTGAAGTGTTTCAAGCTAAAGAAAATTGTACTTATGTACCAGCTCCTGTGGAACACTGGCCTTAGCCTTTCCGTCCTGTGCGCTAGGAAGAAGGGCAGCTTGCAGAAGCATGTGTTTTGCCTTATCCGCAGCCCGAGCAGATTCTCCAGGAGAAAATGAGAAGTAGAACGGGACCCAGGGGTTACAGCAGCATCAGCCAATATCCCCGGCGGCCCTCTACATAAACACACTTGTTTCCTGACCTCCATTCAGGACTAAATTTATGAGGATGCTCCAGTCCTTTGGTTCTCAACTAAGAATAACTAGAAGTTTCAAAGAATGGGACAGAAATAATATGAGTGACACAACTTCCATTAGAAAATGTTAACAGTTTGTGAAAAGAGGGATTCTCCTTCCACTAACATGGAGAGAAGCAGACCTCTTTCATCATCCTGTGATTAATGCAATCAGAAATTACCACTGAGTGTCATGCAGGGATACATAGAGACAACAAAAGGCAGTGGCTCAGTTCCCATCTTTTGTGCAGAATGTACAACTTCTGTTGTCCTCTTTCCTTTTTGTTATGGTATTGCCAATCCTGAATGAAAGAGCTTACGGATATATAAAAAGATTTGGATGGAAACATAATACCTGAAATTCTGTGATTTGTCATTTCTAAAAACCCAAAACACCATGCTTAGCCTTTTTAAATTGAAATCTTCAGTTATGCCCCAACCACAAAAACATGCCTATGCTATCATGTGGATCCCAGGAATTACAGTTTGTTTCTATGATCTTAACTGTATAAAATGTCCAAACAGTTATTTTGGACAAAACATATTTCTATGTTGTTATTAAACCTTTTAAGATCACTTTCTATGAATTCTATTATTTCAAGCAAACAGGTTGGTATTTCAGAGGGGCGTAAAAAGTAGGTAAAGAACTTTATAGTACCTGATTGGCTCTGTTTCGAACAATGCATTAGTAGGCAACGGTCTTAAATTAATGCAAATGTCTAAGGTCTGGCTGCCTGTAGCTGTTTATGTGCAGACTGTGGCCCATACAGATATTCCCTAAGCTGCTCTAGAGGTGAATCCTCAGTGCTAGGAAGTATATCAAGCTTCATTTTCTCTGGATTCAGCTTGGATGCATTGGGGTTTGCCATGCTTCCGCCAGCTAAGCTTAGAGACCTCTGTTATTAGGAATTTTTTTCATGGTGTATGCTATACTTCCTTATTGTTTACTGTTATTCCTTACACAGCACTGAGTTCCTGCGGTAATCTGGGCCAGAGGGGTATTTTTAAATGTGTCTACCCATATATACAGACACCATACACTGACTTAACAAAATAGTAACTTTATTTTCTTAATCTTAATTTAAAATTACATGTGCTTCAGATAACAGCAAAATATGAGAAGACTGGAAATAAGTCTTGGAAAAGCAGTTCATCAAGATGCTTGGATACCTGCCTGGCATTATACATTAATGGTTTGAGGGAAAAAAATATGTATCATTTGAGGAATAATTTAAGAAAACTAGAAAATTTCCTTTCATTTATGCAATCATGTTTTGCTAGGTCAGAGTTCCAGGTAAAAAAAAGAATGGAAATGAAAGTTAGTATCATTTAAACTCTAGATTAGTGTGGCATGGAACCAAAAGCAGAACACAACCACAGTAGAGAAGATACCCAGTGTGTCTTCCAACAAAAAATACCTCTACTCATATTTATAGCATGACATTTTCCTTGTGAAATTTGTCTCTGCTCACCCATTTTTTCCCTGAAGGGACATATTGCCTTGGTTATGACAGATTTGTTTAAAGAGAGATTTCGCTTCAGTAAGCAAATAAAATATGCATTTGATAGGAGTAATGCCAGAACGTAGGGAAGGGTTCTTTTTCTTGGTCTTGGCAATGATCTATTTAGATGAAAAATGCACGTGTTTTTCTTTGACCAGGGTACTTGTATTACTATTGCTTACTCAAGCAAGTGCTTGAATAAATATGAATATCAATGAACACAACTGGGATAAATATCAAGCTATGCTTTTTCGTGCAGAGTAATATCAATTCGTCTCTTAACCTGCATTCTTTTTCACGGTTTAGCTGTAAGCAGCTGTCCATATTTCATCCTAATAACTTTTTAGGGGGAAGTTTGGACTAGATTATCCTTGAGTTCTCTTCCAACCTTAATGACTCTATGATTCTATGATTTTTAACTTGTATTACCACAAACCAACCTTGGTGCATTTAATCAGGCTCTAGAATTCCATAATACTTTCTTATCACTCTTCAAACCACAGGCATCAATTTTGCTTCGGTATTGTAAATAAATTCAGCTCAATGTTACATTTAAACACTGTAAAATTCCATAATATAAAGAAAGAGCATGCAGCAACACATGACAGGAAAGGTTTTGGAATAGCAATGTATCCATTCACATACCACTTTAGTAAAGATTAATACAATTTTGCCTAAAGGTTTGCAACACACTGCCTTCTGTTTGAAGTGGTTTCGTGCCAAAATGAAGTCACTATCTGTTTGGTACTCTGGTGTACAGAAGATCATAGAGACAGTATTCCACCTACCCCAGCAATTCCCATCCCATTAAAAGTTGTCTACTGGAAACTCTGGTTTCCTGATTACCAGTGAAATTATTCATATCACAGAATGTGTTCTGCATCAATCTCTTTTCTTGGGATGAAAAGAAGCAACAGAGGTCTGTATAAAACTGACACCCTTTTTGGTGACTATTATTTCTCATTCCAGCTGCATTATGGACCCAAGCCTAGCAGCACAGTATTCACATGTATAAGTGAAATTAAGAAGATTTATGAAACTGGTTGAGTCACATAAGAGTGTGGATATATTTAAACTTCCAGTATCAGGAAACTCATCAAGTAGAGATGCATTCTGTTGGTATTTCTGATTCCATAAGTTTGAGTTGCAAGTAATTATACCTGATTTCTGCGGGCAATCATGTGTTTACACAATATGAACTGCACTGATAAACTGAAAATAATAAATTCAAATGCAAATAGGGGGCAGTTCAGAAATTTTGGTAGTCGAGACTCAGGTGGTTCTGGCCGACACTTTTCTCAGCCTTGTTCCTTCAGCAAGGAAAAAATTTCCCATTAAAAATCCTGGACATCTGAAAAGTGCAAGGATGTCAGATTGGTGGCATTGGTCTTGTATTCAGTTGTCAGCTGTGTTTGAGACAGATACAAATGTAATGGTAGTCCTGTGGTAGTGCAGCACAGTAATGAGCTATCCAGTCAGTCAAGAGTGGTACAAGATCACTGTATGATAACGTAAACACAACAGATTAATTAGATTAGATCCTCAAATACATTTTAAGAAATGCCTCTGTCTTCCTCATCAAGCAATGCCAGAAGCTATTTCAGGATGTAGTTTGGCTAACACATACTTTCTCAATGTAGTAGCTGTTCTGTCTTTCCTGTCATGAGGATATACGAATTTCATTTTGTCACTCTACTCATGACTGAGAGCACTAGGGATGTCCTGTCTTTTCATGAAGGAAGAACAAGGTCTTTATGGGAAACGGGAGCCTTATATTTGTGCATTTAAAAAAAATCTAAATAAATTGCAGAATAGAGAATTTCAGATAAATTCCTCTTAGCCTTTGACACTTAGTCTACATTTCCCTCATCTTCCAACACAGATTTAGTCAATAGTCCTCTTTGCCATGTACTGGTAAATGTCTGCATAACTTATAAGCCACAGGCATCCAGGACAGAGTGAAGGAACAAGCAGTACCTGGTTAAGACAGAAAATAGCAAGTGTTTATGAAGGGAACGATGAAGGTTTTCATGCGGCATAGTTTATCCAACTGTGAAAATATTAGTTGGGATATTACTGAGCGGGTGCTCAGAGCTCTTTTGGCTGCTGACCAGGATAAATGGTCCAAGCAGAGAAGTTGACTGCAGATTAGTTACATATAGAGAAGACACAAAGAAACAAGAGAAACATGACCCAAGAGAGCGCAGCATGTGGGCTGAGAAATTAATCCAGCATTTCCTGAGTTATTTTTCCCTGTGCCCAGCTCCTCAGTGAACTCTGCTCTTCTTCCCACCTTCTCAACTAATCTCACCTTGCACTGCCCTGTGGGTTTACACCATCCAAAATTGCAAATGTTATCACATCCCTTTCTTCAGGATGCTCTAAGACACAGTGGTATAATTGCTAAAAAAAAATAAAAAAAAAAATCACAAGGAGGGCACAGGGTTCAGCTGTATCACCACATCTTTTCACTGAAAATATTATCTTAAAATCACAGACAAGGAAACCAAATATGGCTTTTGTCCTTTGTATGACATCTCCTTCAATCACATTTCCACAACTTTTTCCACACTCTGAACATAATTCTCACATTCGATTCAATTCTGTGTAAGTCTGCGTCTCAGGTGGTCTTTCTGTACTCATCAGTACTTCAGACTCTCCTCTGAAAGGCCTTCTGAGACCTTGTCAGTCATCCCATGGCAGTTCTGCACTGTGCTCAAAGAACAACTTGAATCAGATTTATTTCAGACAAAGTCAGAATGAGTTTGTTTACCTATCCCGACACACTGGGAAGATCCCTATGTTGTAGACTACACCTTTGTGCATTAGCTTTTCACCCTGTTTGGGTTTGGCTGAACACCTTTATACAAAGCCAATATTTTCCCACAATCTAGTAAGCAATTGAATATTTTAAAATACCTTATCAAAATTATACCCTAAACCCAAAAGAAAGCCAATATATCCTGAAATCCATATGGAATTGGATGCTCCTATGTGCTCTTGATTTTATAAGCAAACTGCCACTAAAGGTACAACAATGTGAAACTTGGGATACCTTTGGGTTATTTTCATAGTCATGTATTAGAATGTTCTTTTGTTGCTGACAATTTCAGAAGCAAGCTGAGATCAACTGTTACTGCTTCAAATCCATCCAGCTTCTCTAAAATATTAGGTATAGCATCCTTAACTGCTGAAGTAATATTGCACAGAAACAACTGAAACAGAAACAGGCCACAAAAACAGTTGAAGTTTTGCAGGATTCAGAACAGGGTCTGCTCAGTGCTTCTCATATCACAGAAGTATCCAACTGCAAGAGATCTTCCTTGCAGAACTCACCCCTTAGTGCAATGAAGCATTATCAGCTACATACAGAATGAGGTTTTTGTCTGGCCTTATCCCCAAAGGTGAAAGATTGGATAGCCTCAAAGGGTGGCCTGCTGTAGCGCTTATTTCCCCTTAAGGTATTCTTAATAGTTTCCCTAACTGGGATTTCCTACTTAGTCTTCCTGACATGTAACCTAAATATTCCTGTTGTGATTTAAAGAGTGGTGTTCTTATGATCATGCAGTCAAAGGACAGAGAGCCAGTTCTCTAACAGACTTTTGTATGTTGGAAGGTCTTACACTGTAACATATTTTATGTCCTTTCTCACAAATCTTTAATAATCACATTTAATGATTGCATTTTCAACTGCACCAACTGCAATTTTTTTTTTGTCAGTGACTTCTAATGTTCTCCTACAGAAAGTCTGATTTATTTTCGTCCACAGAATCTCTATTTTTGCTAATAGCCCATGTATATTAACAATGCACTGGTATCTCCATCGGTATGACATACTGTGTCCTTGCTAGCCCATCTTTTAAATATTTCTATAAAGTAATTAGCACAGTGTTTGACAACCTGCCCCATTCAGCTCCACTTACATACCTACTTCACACATTTCCATCTGTGACACTCCAGCCTATGCACCACCTTCTGCTCTAAAATAAGTCTGTCCTGTTCAAACCTGTGTCTATTTCTTTGCCATTTGATTCTCAAACCAGTATGACTGCAAGGCACTTTGACTCTATCTAGGATTTTTCTATCATCCATTCTTGCTTTATTTGAATATGATTTTCATTTGTAGAAACTAGTAAAGAACTCTGCCATTTTATTAGCGGCACCTATTAGTGCTGGTTAGTATGTGTTTTTTATTGTAGTTCTGTATTTCACAGTTGTTCATGCTTAACACATTTTTGTAGATGGTTGTCTTGCTATATACGCGCTGTGCTCCACACAACCATTTTAATGCGTTGTTTTTATTACAAACAAATCTGTTCTCTGCAGAGCATTTATCACTTGTTTTTGTGTTCAATTCATATTTCTTAAGAAGATCTTTCAGATCTTCAATTCTAAAACACTATTTTAAGCTGCCCTTTAAAATTCACATTCCTGTGTTGTTACAGTAACAATGAGAGAACACAAATGGAATTATAATTCCCTGTCACAGAAGGACAAATACAAAGGAAAGGACTTTGGTAGGAACATCACTATTGAAATTCCACTTTCATTCCCTTATTAGCCCATCCACTAACTCTTAAAACACAAAGATTTGTTTTACTCTGTGGTTCTATACCGGTGGCTAATGTTCTCTGTGGACCATTCTTAGTAGAGATACCTTTCTCACATCATAATTTTGTGTGGCTTTTCCAAGTGACAGAAAAATTGCAACACCCTATTCTCATTCTTTGCCAGGTTTCTGTTTAGATACTTTGCTGCATTCTCTCAGCACAACATTCTTTGTTTTCTAAAGATATTATAATAAAAATATGACTCAGTAGAAGACTGGTATGAGGTAATCTTTCAACTAG
This sequence comes from Psophia crepitans, assembly GCA_013399095.1. NCBI lineage: Eukaryota > Metazoa > Chordata > Aves > Gruiformes > Psophiidae > Psophia > Psophia crepitans. The sequence continues at coordinate 21,297 of VWZZ01003610.1, read as the reverse complement.
GTTAATCTCATAATATGTGCCAAAGCTATACAATGTGATAATTCCAGACTGGATAAAGGCCGTATATCTTAGTCTTAATGAAAACTGCAACCAAGTTTTAGGTATAACTAGGTCAAATGCCTGTTTTGAGAGTCTTTTTATTGATTTGTTTGAAGACTTGTTTTTGTGGGATTTTTGGTTTTGATTTTGTTTTTTTTTTAAAAAGAACTGCATGTCAGCTTGGCATTATTTGGAAAGCTCATTTGAGAGGCCCACAGAACCATGAATTTCTTCAAGCTTATTTTCTGGCATTAAATCTCCCTTGCCAAATGCAAGCAGAGTTGTATTTCTACTTGGTAAAGCATTTTAGGCATTAAATTATTGGTTACTAAATATTAAACTCAAAAAAGGATGCGGTCCTTTACATTTAGCTAAGGTTAGTCAGTGAAAATTGTAGATTTGAAAGGTGTAATTCTAAATTTATTCTAAGTTGAATCCACTAAGCCACAAACAAATGGTTTTCTCATCTCCTGATTCTAGAAAAATCAAACAGAAGCTTGTAATTACTTCAACTGCTTGTAATTACTTGAACTATGCACCATCTGCTACAACATATATCTGCATACCACCTTCAGCAGGAGTCAGAGGAGCTAGAGGAATAGGTACGTCTAAAGCAGGATTAGCATTCTTGAGCCTTAACTTATTTCAAAATAACTCTTGTTAAAATTATTGTTCACAGTGATATAATGAGGAATTGAGAAGGGTTCATGATGTGCTCCTACTGCCAAAAACTTTGGCATATAGCAATATCAGGGAATCTCTCCATTAATTTGTTTGATTTGGAGCAGGTCTTTGGAAAAAAAAACAAAACACAACAAACATTTCCCAGTTCCCCACAGATTTTGCATTTTAATATGGTTGTAACAGTTTGTTTCTCTCTATCTGATAAAGTGTCCATGGAAAGTTATTTAAACAGGTTCATCAGTAACATAAGTCAAACCATATAAAATTCAGAACAAGCATTGGCATCTGTTAGCAGCTATTTTCTTAGCTTGGAAAGTTCAGAAAAGTAAGAGCAGCACAGAAACCAGTTCTGTGAGAGAGTAGTGAACATTTAAGTCAGAGGAAGCTTTCTTAATGGCACAAAATGGCAGCAAAATACCCCATCACCCCTTGAAAAGCAGTTGTATGCTTGTTTTCTGTTGGACACCACTGAAAATCTTTCTTTGTATCTACTGTATAATCAACCTCCAGCATGAAAATGAGAAAGAGCAACTTCTCTCTGTAAGAAGTATTTTTTAATCACAAAAATATTCTACCCAGAAGTGAAATTTTCTAGCACCTTTTCCCAGACTCTTTAGATAAAGTACAGGAATTATTACATCTCAAGAAACAGTGTAGGAGAACATATTTTTTTAAATAAATACAAAATCCTGACATTGTCAAACTGATTTAAACACCCAATAAAGTCCTGAACTCAAAGTGTACCATACTTTGGTTAGTCTTGTTATAGTTTTCTTCTTCAGTTAATCTGTACTATATCTGAAGATAATTACTTCAGTCTGACATACCATTTAGGTATGTATGTATTTATATTCAGATTTACCTAGTGAAATCAAAATAAAACCTGAGAAAAAGAATAGATTTGAAACAAATGAAAACTTTTTTCCAGAACGCACAGCTATTAACATTCATGGGAGGATTAGTAGGGTGTATTTCTATCACTTACCACATGCTGGATTTTCTTAAGTAATTGCTATGTTGAGTGCTCGAATTTATTTATTAAAATAAAATAAATAGTTAAGGAAACTCCTTTATTGACAACTAGTTTATGAGCAAATCCCATTCAGATTCCATCATAATAGTTGATGCAATTTGCATTTTCTTTTTAACTGAATTTTTTTTTGTGTATTAGCAGAAGTGTTCAAAAAATTGAGACAAAGAATCTTGATTATCTGAAAAATTCCAGCATTTCAACACCTAAATTGCTCCATATCAATATAAGTGATAGAAGAAAATAGTTTCAAAATAGCAATTCTGAAAAAATCAAAATAGTAGGGATTTTCATGTTTATTTTTCTGATAGTCCTGGAACTGAATGGGGTGTTTTTCAGCTTGCAAAATAGACCTGCACCATTTTATCTGCAGTACTACTGCAGCTCCAGATCTTGCAAATCCTATACTAATTATGGGAACTATAGGCCACTGGAGAGTCCTGTTTAAGATGATAAAGACTCAAAGCAATATACTGAGAGCAACACAGTTATTAGAGTGTCTTGAAATAACAGTGTAATTCAGATGAGAAATAAACAAGTTCTGATCTAGGTCAAGCAGATTTTAGAGCTGCATTCCTTTTAAGTTTCCTCATCAAAAAAACCTTAAAAATGAACACCCATTAAAAGTCTAGTTTGTAGAAACTGCATTGTTGACTGAGAATATATTGTCACATGTAATTTCCAACCATTTCTAGTTTAAACATTGTATAAAATGCTGCCTCCACCAATTAGACATGCATCAGTCCTTCAGCACAAAGCCATTTTACCATGTGATGTTCTAATGCAAAGGCGCAACACTCATGAAGAAAGCACTGGGTTTGCCAGAGTGAATATTTAGTTATTCTTTAGGTTGTCATTTGTGGGTTTATGAAAGAACAAATGTTAAAAGAGAGAAAGGCGTTCTCTTGCAAGCAAAGAGGGATACAGATGATTACAATACAAAGTACAACATAATCATATATTTACTACACTGAACTAGCCACAGAAATACATAACAGGAATATATACATCCATTTTGAGAGTTACAGAAAATGTTCACCTATTTGAAGTGAAGGCCAACAGCTTTTCCTACCCCTGCCTAAGGAAAAACAACAAAATGAACAAAACCAAACAACAAAAATCAAAATAGACACAGGATGTCAGTTCCTCAGCTACTCAACATGAGGCTTTTGGGTTATAGAATGACCTAAGATCTTAAAATGTTCCTGAGATGCAGGTAATTGCTTTATAACTTATTTCAACCATCACATTACAAGTATTTTGAAAATTGCCAAGCTGCAGTGAAAGCCACTTGCACCCCACTTTCTTTTTAAATGTCACCTGCAAAGAAAAAAAAAAAAGGAAAAAGTAGAGCCTGCTTTTGACTACCCAATGATTAGGTTATTTCCCCAGAAGGGTTATTTCCCAATCAGGTTCCTCTTCAGCCTGACAGGATTCACATGTATATTCCCAAGTGAGAGACATGGATGTTGGAGCCCATTGCCATGACCAGGTGTGCATTTTCCATTAAACAGACATATGCTAAAATTCAGAAAACCATCTGGAGAGGGAAAAAGCAAAGGAAAGAGAGCACCAGTCCAGGTGCTCATAACCAGACCAGGTTATGGGCTGCCAGTGCATCTCCTGCAAGGCAGGCAAGGAGGTGAATGCACTCAGGAAGAGAGGGGAAGAGCACTCACTTCCTAGGAGAGTGACACTAGCAGTTTGCTCATCTACAAAAAGGACCTAGACATAAGATCTTTGCAACATACCTAAAGCTTGAACAGCCTAGCACTGGATTATAAAATCCCAAATCACCCCAGGCACCTCCGAGTAAACTGTCTGCAAGGCAGGAATTAAGACTTATATCTGCTTTCTTCATTTCTTGTGAGCTAGCTCCAAGCAGCTGCACACTGCTCTGCCTAGAAGAATATTCTTTAGCTAATCTTTCTCCCACCTCAGTATTCTCTCAATATCAGATCATAGAATCATAGAATGGTTTGGATTGGAAGGGACCACAACGATCATCTTGTTCCAAATCCCCTGCCATGGACAGGGACACCCTACACTAGACCAGGTTGCCCAAAGCCCCATCCAACCTGGCCTTGAACACTGCCAGGGATGGTGCCTCAACAGCGTCTCTGGGCAACCTGTTCCAGTGCCTCACCACCCTCACAGTAAAGAATTTCTTCCTAACATCCAATCTAAATCTATACCCATTCCCCCTTGTCCTGTCACTGCACTCCCTAATAAACAGCCCCTCACCAGCTTTCCTGTAGGTCCCCTTTAAGTACTGGAAGGCTGCGATTAGGTCTCCCTGGAGCCTTCTCTTCTCTAGGCTGAACAAGCCCAACGCCCTCAGCCTGTCCTTGTAGGAGAGGTGCTCCATCCCTTTGATCAACTTTGTGGCCTCCTCTGGACTTGCTCCAGCAGCTCCATGTCTTTCCAGTCCTGGGGACCCCAGAGCTGGACGCAGTACTCCAGGTGGTGTCTCACAAGAGCGGAGTAGAGGGGGAGAATCCCCTCCCTCGACCTGCTGGCCACACTGTTTCTGATGCAGCCCAGGACACGGTTGGCTTTCTCGGCTGCCAGCACACACTGCCGACTCATGCTGAGTTTTTCATCAACCAGCACCCCCAAATCCTTCTCCTCAGGGCTGCTCTCCATCCATTCTCTGCCCAGCCCAGATCCACAACTAAGTATTTATTACTAATTGAAGAATGACTTTGGGGCAGACTGGAGCAGCAATCACAGAAAAAGCTCTTAACTTTGCCTATACTCTGGGAAAATAATCTATGCTGTACCTTAAGATACAGTTCTTCAGGGACATACCATGGCTTGTATACAGCCCTCATTTCCAGAGTCTACCAAGCTACAGTAGAGATCTCTACTGCCTGTCCCACTCTGTGACCTCTGAAAGAAGCCAGGCTCAGTCAATACTGCATGCCCAACTCTATTGATAACAAAGATTAGCTCATCTGAATCACAGGAACCCACCCACAGAAGTTACAACCTTGCTCTAGAATTACTTCAGAATTCTTTTAATATTTCCACATTTAATACTGGTATGGAGCACGGTATGAATGGCAAACAAGGGTCCCTGGCCAAAAAGGTCTGAAAATGATTGCTTTGAAAAAATCTAATCATTCACCAAAGGAGGCAGCAACATTTGCAGTACAATTTTTTTTCCTGCTCTGAAAAAGGTCTGTTCACTAAGAATAAACTGTGAAGAGAACATTGATTTGAACTGAGGGGAAAAGAAAGGAAAAGAAATAATCTTTTTTCCAAAATGAGATATTAAGTCATACCAGTCTTTTTTAATGAAACCTTAGTGAGATGCAGTCTCAATAAAACAGGCATTTTAAAATCAAATAAAAAAACAAAACCCAAAAAACAACTTATTTAAAGCTCCTGAACAGTTCAAAATACATGCATTGTGCTACAGCTAAAGATTCCTCTCACTACAGTATTGAGAGCTAAAATAGTGAAACATTTCAGAAGTTTACTCAGCTGTGAATACAGCATTTCCTAATCTCATAGTTAGTAGAAAGGCTAGAGCAACAGAGGAAAAGGGATGAGTATTCAATTCTGAATTATCATTAGCTACTTTTTCTCCATGTTTCAATATTTGTTGAGATTTTGAAAGTGTATAGATTTTGGATTAGTCTGAGGAAAAACCTCACACAATAAAAGAATAGATTTATTTCCCTTTGTTACATTCCATAGTTAGCACAACAATTTCCAGCACAATTAGAGTTGGATTACATGACAGCTTCAGGAGAAAAATATCTGCCTAACTCTCCAGAAGATAAATTCTGACATCTTTTAAGAATTAAGTCTAGCTATTCCAAGGTTACTCTGTGATAAAATAATAATTAAAGAGCCCAACAGTGTTTAATTTCCCACCATTTTTTTACTTCCTTATAAGAATTAAGTCCTGCTGAAATTAGTGAGGGTATTTCAGAAATTAAGTTAAATTTGACATACAGTAATGGTGGTAAAACTGGGTCTGTTCCAAACATATAAATACACATTGTGTGCACGCCGTGGAAAACATGTATTGGTAATTTCCTTCTCTCATCAGCTGTCCAATCTAACTGCTGTCATTTATGCTGTGAAAGTGCTACCTTCGAGACACACCTTACAAATCTTCCTTGTCATGTATAAAACTCCGCTGCCTTTTGTAGGAAAACCTTCATAGTTAAAGGTTGTTTGCATGAGTAAAAGTGAAAAAATATTTTATTTATTCTTTTCTTTTTCAGGGCCAGACTTTAAAGTCACAAACAAGAAGGAAGCCAGAAGGTTTGTCACTGTGCAAACACAGAACAGAAAGTTGTTCCTATCTCAGAGTTTACAGCCCTAGCTTTCTGCCACAAAGTAAGTAAACCTGCATACACACAAAACACACATGAAACTGTAAAGGAAGGAAAATCAAAAAAAGAATAGCATGGGGCCAGTTCTGTTTTAAGCATGGATGCAAACTTACAGAAATTTTTGCTTGTTCTCTCAACAGGCAAACTGCAATTCACACACTGGCCTCATTCCTTCGTTCTGAGTCTGTAACTCATCAGTACAATTTCCCATGGCATGCAAGCAACATGTAACATCTACGAGAAAGCCTGTTCTTCCCTGTTCCTACCACTCTCACCCTAGCACTCAGGGCACTCTGATGACTGTACCAAAGGCTGGCTATACAAAGGACAAAACAATCATCCGCATCACATTAGTCAATTCCCTCAAAATTTGCAGAGGCAAAACACTTATTCTCCAAAAGCAATATGTTCTCATTAAAAAGTGTGATTAATTGAATAGTTTAGGGGTTTATTTGAGGGGACTGGAAATAAAGGTTAAGGACATTACTCCTGCCTTACAATTACTGCTGTTGACTTGCTGCTGCCAAAGAATGTTGGTAAGGCCTCAGCTTCTCAGACATTTGTGTCTATACAGGCATATAAGAACAAGAGTTTATGTTCTTTTTCTACTTTTCCTGTTTGTCTTGATAGCTTTATTTCATTATTTTAAAGGCAGTGTGTGTTCATAAGGAGCACATTATCACAAGTTTTTCCAATGCCTGCATTTATTTACTCATTTTCCCATAAGACGAGACAAATAACTCTAGAAATGGATTGGATTCAGTTCATGTACTAACCATGATATATATACATACTGAACATTTTTTAAAATGGCTTTGGTGTTGCCAGTATCAACAAAATTAATTTAGATTCTCAGACATGAAAATACAACATTTACCTGAGGAGAAAAAAGTTTTTCATCTTTCTATTATCTTAACATACTCAAACAGTTTTAAGGGAGGGGAAAAAAAAGAGAAAAATGCTCTAGTTGTAATTGATGTTGTGGGCCAGCCAGTCACAACGTGCTAAGTCCAGTTCCAGTCTTCCTTTTTTGCCCACCAAAAAAGCCTTCAGTTTTTGTACCTAAACACTGCTGTTCAACTTCTTCTTGGATACATAAAGTGGTATCTTCATTACTAAAAATTCATTGAGAGCCACCAATTGCACTACCTGAAACGTTCCTACTTTGCAATTCAAGAAGAGAAAACAACTTAAGAGCAATAGGTTCTTTCAGAAAAAAGGTTTTCGGATAAGATGTTCTGACAGTATGGATGGAATCCTCTTATTAAATACAGATATATGTTTGCATTCACACTCAGCTAGATTCAGCTGGCTTGCCACAATGAATTATTTTAAAGGTCAAGGAGCAAGCAGTTTCCTTCTACAGAAGTGAATAATGATTGAATAATCTTTTTGGATGTTGCCAGTATTAAATATCTCCAGATTTTGGCTCACATACCCTTGCCTTAATGTCTAAGATGACAAGTAAATTCAGCCTGAAAGGCATATGAAATACTAGTGCCAGCAAATAAAGTCAGTAGACACAGCACATCTATCAACACCATGTATTGGTCCTCAAAATTGGATTATGTATATTTTGTCCTTTAGGCCTCCTACTATCTATTTCTAAACAAAAGACTATTTCTCTGCCTAGGAATCTTTTTTCTTCTTTGCTTTAAAAAGCTATTTCTTGTTCACCCATGTCACAAAAGATTGTTATCAAGTATTTATTCTGATGCTAATGACCATGTAATTCCTTCAGCAGTACTGAAAGGATTTTAAGAAATTGAGTGGCTCAAGAAAATGGTAGGGATTCTGTCACCATGTATTTGCAGGCGGAGACAACACCACAGGCATAGATAAAACAAACCCCAACATTTGTCATTCAGTTGCACTCTGTCTTTCACACATATTTTATGTCTGGATTATAATTATCAACCATTTTATGAATACATGTTGTCTTCAAGATGAGGGGAATTTGGAGGCAAAAGGTGTGTTTAAGGTAGGGACTTAAAAATTAAATCCTGCACAGTAAAGTCTCAATTTGAGAGGTCTAACATTAGGAAAAGTAAATGGGATTTTTTTATTAGGTTTTTTTTTTTAATGTTGCACATTTATTTGGCTCTAAATCTTAAAGATGCTGGTAGATATTAGTTACCCTTTGGAGGGTGCTCAGATGGAACCTGCCTTGTTTTAGCTCCTTGCAAGATTCCAGTCTGTAGATGAGTTCTGCAGAGAACTGACTACAACACAGTACCTTCTTTTGTGTTTCTTAATTGGTATACACTATAATTAAATATACAGCAATCTCACAGAACAGAAAACTAATGAAGGATTTATGATAATAAAAGTTCTATCATAAGGGGAAAACTGAGACGCATACTTTCTTATTGAAGAATATGCTATAGAATGAGTACGGTTTTGCATAGCGAGGTAAATACACTTGTAAACTGTTAGGTTCAACATCAAAATGAACATGTCTGGGTCTCTCATGACACTCTAGAGGCTGGAAAGAATACCCCCAGTTAAGCACAGTAGTCATTCCGTGGAATGACATTTTGCTAAAGCAATCACTAACACATAAAACATTGCATTTAGACATAGAAAACATCCTGCAGCAGGTAAATTAGAAATTATTTTTACAGATTGGAAATATTTATTGTCAGAGTGCTACATATCTATGTAGATTTAATTTCCCATCAGGATCAACATGGGATGACAGATAGTAAGGCTTATGAAGGTAAAATATTGTTACAGAATTTAGTGCAAGAGTTCCATAGCTGAGTGTCTCTGTGCATTAACTATCAAAAATGCCAACTACTGCTTATTTCAGTTGTATCTGAAGTATTGTCTCCATCTCTCCACTTACTAAAATTAGTCTTTAAAACATGTAAAAATACACCATTAAAATGTTTGTGAACTCATTTACATAGTTAATAGAAATTAATCTAAGAAAAATTACTTACCAAGATTACAAAAACTAACAATATATCAGTTTCATCAGGACATGATGAACACTTTGTTATACCTCAAAGCTGGCATCTTTTAGAGGCAGAATGATCTTCAACAGAACCTGAGCAGCACCTTACCAACCTATTTATCCCTCAGACTCTATGCTAATCAAAGCATATGAGTGTCAAGAAAATTATCTCAAAACAGTTAAAATTTCAGTATAAATAAAATTTTAGCCTGGATACTGTGTAGTTTTGGACTAGCAATATCATCATCTTCCAAGAGAGAACTGCAAGGTGCCTACCTTCAGTGAGACATAAATGTTTTGAAAAAAGCCAATGGGAAATTTGTTTCACACCCTACTTCTACTTGAGATGAAATCTTGCCCCCTCTGGAAGTTATGGGGACCTTCACTCTTTACTTTAGTAGGAAGGATTTAATCTCTGTTAATAAAGGAAGACTTCTTTATTGAGGTCCTTTTATTTTGTATCCTGTTGGCTAATACCTTTTTAAAAAGGTAATGAGATCCCTTCAGCCACAGTCCTTAGTTTTGCAAAGCCCAGGGGGTCCAATTAGAAGTAGAGAGAAATTTAAACAGCTGTATTTGGCCACTTACCCAAAAGAAAACTATTTTGTACGAGACACAAAAAAGCACATTTAATTATGACAAGGAGTCTGCCAGCATGAAGGAAGTCAAAGTAGAATGGTTTAAAAGTAAAATTCTCTAACACAGTACTTTCAGTTTCATGGGCTTTTAAAACTATCTGAACTATTCACATTAGCTGACCCATATAATAATTTATCATGATTTTTCCTTTCTCAGTAGGAAAAAAACCAATGATATTTATTTATACTTGTTCTACTCATTTACCTGTGAGATTATTCTAATTGTGCCATCTAACAGAATTTCACTATTTAATTACTGACATCACACACTGTGAAGCATTTAACGATTCTTTCCGCTAGAGTCCTTCCAATTTACAAAAAGAACCAAGTTACGTCCTAAAATGTTTCTTGGACTCTTTACAATCACTTTATTCTCATAGAGTGGATGATGACTGCAGCATGACTAGTCCAGACTCTGGATGCACTCTCCTGACTTTATAACCAATACTGGTCATCTGCCAAACTCAGCTTGCTAGGGCTTCATCTACACTGTAATCAAAATGGAAAAAGTTAGGATTTCTACTTAGAGAGTTTGCTACAGTAAAAAAAAACCAACAAATAAACCTCAGAAGGTAGCCAATAAAGGCACTTAGAAGATACAACAAACTTTTAGGGGGAAAGCTCAGCTGAGATGGAGTTCAGAATGAGAAAAAGTTAAAAAGGAACGTTGTTACCACTTGTCAAATGACTGCACTGGTAATGTGCCTGTACCTGACAGATTGCTGCCCTCCCAGGAGAAAAAAAAAAAGACAAGACAACTAATGTTAGTATTTACATTAAACAGGAAAAAAAATATCATGAACCACCATGGTGGACAGGACAGGAAGACCAGAGACTATGATGAGCAGGAGTACTAAGTGAAGTAAGTTTTTTGGACATAATCACTAGCATGGTCCACTTCTCTCAGATCCTCCTGGTACCAGTGTTCTTTATTTCTAATCATGTCAGTTTTGTAAAGTCAGATATCCGATATGTGGAAATAATTGTGTACAAAGTATTTTTGGCAGTATGCTTTTCCTCAGATAATCCCTCCAGAGTTTTTGAACTCCATCATTCACCTCTTCTTATCTACTTTTACTGGTTTCTTTATCTCTCTTCTATAAAAGCTCCATTTTGCTATGGTGCAGTCCAAGAAATGTTATGGTGATTCCTGAAGTGTGTGACAATTTACATGAAATGTTCCATGTTCATTAATTTAAATGTGGGGTTTTTTTCAAATGAGAAAACCAGGGACTAGTGTGGGATGTTTTCTGCCAAGAGAGAATCTGACTCCCTGGAGTAAGTTTTCACAAGAAATAGTGGCCAGCTCATGCATTAGATGAAAACAGATAACCTCTCAGGCAGAAAAATTTTAAAACCCTCTATCACTTCCTTTATGAAACATTAATTCAGACAAGTTAAGTATGTCAAAACAGAAGTAGCAACTGGCCACTAAGTACAGTGGCCAAAGTATGTAATTTTCAGTATAGACTGTTCAACTGTTACTTTTGCACTACTCTCGGCAGTCTAACCTGCGCAAAGTGTAACAGCCAAGTGTGCAGTGTTGGAACAAAGCAGAAGTAATGAAGTGTTACAAGCCAATAGGGAATGTAGGTTAAGGATTTAAACAGGCAGAAAAAAGCAAAATGGGAAGAGCTGATGCAGAACAGTCTGCCAGAAAAAGGAGTAGTTGAGAGGAAAGGCACCTGCAGTAGTCATGTTAGAAGAAGCTAGCCAGGCCTCCAGTCCGGACAGTGTCCAATCATTTATTGGTATTTTGAAATCTGATTTCAGTTTAAACTTCAGTAAAGCCAAGCTAACAAATCCTGTTGACTGGATTGAGCAGTGAATTTGAAGAATTCTGAAACCGTTTTGAAAACGGACAAAGTGGAGTTGTGGATATCCCTTTTAATGACAGCAGTAAAATAACAAAAAACCCAATAAAATACATCAATGTATGCTCTGTAAAATTGCAGAAGACTTACTTATATCCTGAAAAAAGTAATGATCTAAAATTATTCAAGCACCTATAATATTAACGCAGATCCAGTATAGGATAGTTAAAAGGAGGAAAAACTGTTTACAATAATATCTATAAACATAGCAACACAAATGGTATGAAAATATTTTCTTTGTATCATTTAATCATGGAATTATTTCCTTTCTTCCTGTTAGAAATACAATACTGAACTGAATGAAGTCCTGATGCAGAACTGAAAGCAAAGGAAGCAGGAAGGAAATTAAAATCCCAAAGGTAAATAGGTGCAATATGGAGAGAAAAATGCAAGATTTAGATCTACAGTCTTACTCTCCAGTCAATTAAAGAAAACGCAGTCTTTTTTTCTACCCTTTATTACCTTTCCCCCAGCCCTAAGATTTTAACCAAGTTCCTGATAAGCACAAAAATGTTTGATGCATTTGAAGAATGCATTGGAGAATCTGAAATTATTGAAACTAGGCATTAATAAGACAGGTGCTTCTGCCCAAGAGTGGCAGCTGTTAAATATACTAAAAACATGAACGTTTAGAAGTAGAGAGGACAGCATGCAAGAATGAGCAAGACGGCAAAATTAAGGAAGTGCGGTACTACAAAATTCTCTTGCCTCGTTTCATGAGTGTAACAACCCAAAGTTGGAGACCAATGTCAGGTTTTGGGCACCAGAGTGGCACTGGCTAAACACATAATAAAATAGCCCTGCTCAGGCTTTAGACAGCTCAGCTACCTTATTCTGCTGTGAAGTCCAGGAGAAAAACTCGTATCTGCTGCAGAGGTAGCAAGAGAACAGCCTGCCAGATTAACTTTTAGAAAGGCTGGAAAAAATTAAAGCAACAAGAAAAGCTATATATAATTGTGTATGAAAGGCAGAATCTCGTAACAATATCTCTACAGTGTTTGGGATTTGAGCCTAGCCATGCACTAGAAAAACACTCTCTTGTTACAGTAAAGCTAAGAATGGAATTGGTTCAAGAAACCACTTTTTTTGTTATGGGCATAATCTTCAGAAATTGGCTTGCTGCATTTGTATCTCCCAAAATGAACAGGGTAGGGTCATACAGACATACAAGAGATCAATTGCTCTAATTAGAAGGGTATACTGTGTTTAAAAGTTTAACAAGAAAGAGGATAAATATCCAGCTGTTGAGAGCAGTCCAAGAGGTAGGTATTATTACAGGAGGAGCGCAAACATTTTGCTACTCTACTGGAACATCAGAGGTGTGAGCCCTTTCTGTTCAAATTTCAGATCTTCCAAATAGCTCAGCATACAGAAATTGTCTGCTTTTAACATTGTTTCCAGATGTACTCTTGGCCAGCTTTCTTCTTCTATTTGGGCTGATCTGAACGACCTGAACCTTGGAAACACAATTATACTCTAGGATAAAAATGTTATTCTCCGCTAATAAAGAACAAAAGGTTGCAAGGCAAAGATATGCAGTGTCTTAAGATCTAAGCTGCTCTTCATCCCAGAATAAAGGGCAGCAGGAATTGTGATTACTCCACCCATACTTGAACGTCTATGCATGAACACACTCCAAAATATTCAACAGGTTAATTAGCTTCTTATTCAGTCTTACAGCAATGAGTGCCCACTGAATCACACATTAACAATTGTGTTATTATCATACTGTATTTTCATGGAAAAACACAGACTAATTGGAAAAAATACAGCTGAGGTAATTTTTGCAATTAAATCAAAGCTAAAGACTTTTCATTTCAACATTGGCAACTATTCTCTCCAGTAGGGCAGGCAGGACATTGTCATATTATTAGCATGTGGACTATAATCCTAGTACAACGCTGGTGTGTGACACATGCTGGTCTGTGGGCAGTACCATCAATATACAACAGATTTGCCCAGAGTCTGCTTTCAGCCCACACCCAGGACTCTTTGGCTCAACAGTGACAAAGGCTGGAAATGGGCTGCAAGAGCCAGGGCTATTAAACATGGCCAGCCAACAACAGCTGCCATTCCTCAGAGCCCCATGACTGCCTCCTGGCCAGACTGCCTCCTCCACAAAGCCAGATCTGCAGCCAGTACTTGATAGGAGGGGACTGTTGCCTTCCCAGGAAAAAGCATCACAATTAGAGTATCACAGATCCCAGGAATTATCCCACTGACCCACAAAGACTTCACAACCTGCAGTTTAAGTGATATTGCTTTTGACTATTCAAGTTTCAAGCAGCTGGATTCCATCTTTCAGTGAACCACTAAGCTAAGAAATCTATTGTTAGTTCAGCAGGAGAATATTTTTGGACCAAATGGACAAATGATTAGCCAGTTATAGTACTAGGAATTTTCTGATGACCTCATGTCACATACCAGGTACATATTTTTCATCTAATAAAAAGTATATTTCATCACTATACAAGAAACCATGTAAATAAAGATAATAACATAATACTGACTGCTAACCAGTTTTATGTCAGTCAGTCAAGCCCAATAAAGTAGTGAAATCTAGACAACACTGCTCCTTTAGCAGTGCTCCAATCCTTACCAGTGACTACTTTCATTATCGAGTTTCTGTACCAATCACATTTCAGTTGCCATTTTACATATAGTTTTGTTTTAGGTCTTTTACTGTATTGGTTACTTGGGCAATCTATTTCAAACAAAATTCATTCAAGCTGCACTACCTATGGATCAACTTAATTGCTGTAGTAGAGAATAAAATGCTGAGAAAGGGCTTCACCTTGCTGGTGGATACCAGGCTGTTTCTAAGAGTGAGTGTTCACTGGAAAGAAACCAGTCCATGTTTGCACTGGAACCAGCAATCTTGCAGTGAGCTCAGAGGCAGTTTGGCTCTCTTCTCTACAAGAATTGTTCTTATAAAATTTCTTCCTACTTTTGATGCTGGAATCTGCAGGTCTGTTCTTCATGGAAGAACCATTTATGTGCAGTCTGTAGAAAATCATAACTATTTAGAACACTGACTGCAATTTCTAGCTTCTCTTACATATCACTAAATATGAATACAGTGTTACATAAACATCTAAAATGAGCACTCCTCAGCATTCACAAGTGGCATATTAAAATCAGTTGACATATTAAATGTGTGATACCCTAGCTTTTTGAAAGTTAACTTGAAAAGATACATCATTTTTTTACTGTAAATACATCCAATTTCATTATTCAAAAAATTACCCTATACATCACTGATTTTCATTTATTCAAACAAAAGTTGCTCATTCCAATGAAAGGCCACTATGAGGTCAAATACATTTCACATCTCCTTTTAACAATTGATGTTTTCTTTTCTCTAAGGGCAAACGTTAGCATTTGAACACCATGAAGTTAGTTTCCAAGCAATATTACTATTTAACTCACCGGGAAAATGCACAGAATCTGCTTTTCCAAGCATTTGAAAAATTCAATTCAGATAATATAGCTGCTGAAAGCGAACATCATTATTCAACTTTATTACAAACAGAGGTAGTGTTGCATTGCTCAGGTAAAATTTGAGAATAGCTTTCCCTCTTAATGTCTGGTTTCTGCACCACAATTTTTCCTTCTTGAGAAGACGAAGCTGAAAAAACCATGAGCTGTCCTGCCAGTAGCAATCTGTCCCATCAGGAAAGAGGACAGCAAGTTACAGCTGTGGAGTCAAGTATGGCTCTTTCAGAAATACTTAAATATTCTTTTTTGTTTGTGGGTTTGTTTGGGGTTTTAGGTGTTTTTGGTGGGTTTGAGAGGGTTTTTTTTTCGCATAGGGAACAGTATTTTCAGAAGTCATTTTCAGTAGTGTCATTAAGCGATAGGACAAGGGGCAACGGGTGCAAATTGGAGCATAGGAGGTTCCGGGTTAACATAAGGAAAAACTTTTTCACCATGAGGGTGATAGAGCGCTGGAATAGGCTGCCCAGAGAGGTTGTGGAGTCTCCTTCTCTGGAGACATTCAAAACCCGACTGGACACGTTCCTGAGTGATGTGCTCTAGGTGGCCCTGCCTTGGCAGGGGGGGTTGGACTAGATGATCTTTCGAGGTCCCTTCCAACCCTTGTGATTCTGTGAAGTCAAACAGCTGCGTCACCATAAGAAGTTGTACACACTAGGAACTGCAGTCTGTCTCATTCTTGATATCTACTAAGACAACCCTTCATATCCAACACATCCCTACCCCAAGAAAAGCTCAGCAAGTGTTTGAGAGGGTATGAAGATTATTCATGGCACTGCATTTCTGAGCAGATAGAGACTAACAACTAAGGTCAGACATCAGCCAACTCCCATAACATTTTACCTGGCTGTCTGAAGTACTGTTGCCAAAAATAAAAGCATAAAAGAAGCAGAGGGCAGTCCTTTAAGTTGATTGTTTCCTGCCCATGCAGTTAGGGTGCTTATTTTGGTTTGTCTTTAGAAATGAAATAGGCTGATATGTTTTCAGTAGGCAGGGAATCAAACACACTAGACCAAAAAGTCAAAGTGAGTTGGATAAGTAAAGAAAATATATCAAGGGACCTTAACTCCTTGGCCGTAGTACCAGTGGATTCCAGTGGAGCTTGTGTCTGGAAAATTGGACTCCAGGGCCCAAAGGGATTAATTTTTCATATTTATTTTACTTTCTTGTTGCAGATTTGGAAGTTTGTGCTCTTAGGGGTCTCACTCATTTTCTTTCTTCCTCCAAGAACTGAATAGCAGGTCAGGGAAAAAAAATTGAAAATATGTACTAATTATGCAGTACGTTGGAAGACATTCTTTCAACTTGCTACTATAAAAAAGACAAACTGAGCTATTGACATTATTCACTATCAGAAAGAAAAATATTTAGGTGATTATTCCACATATACTGTTTTTCTAAAGTTGTATTTTAAATGCATAAAGTTACTGCAATACATAATGAGTTAATAATTCTGATGCATTACTGTTATGAAATGTTAATTCACAGCACTGTAAGACTTACTTACAAACACTCCTAAAAGATAATGTGAGCACTTACGTACAGTAAGGCCATTTACTAACACGGACCTGATAACAACATCCTTCTGGGACACAGGCCATTGTTTTGGGAAACTAGTAATCTTACGTTCAAACTATAAATTACAATGACTGTTGGCATTCCAACAAAGTGAAGTCTTTGTTTGCAAGCATAGCTATTTTAGTTTTGTCTATTGGATTATCAGAAGAAACAAATTCTGAATTCTCTGCAAAGCTAATAGGAAGAAACATGACAACTTTCAGACTGACAACCTTTAGAGAAATATGCAAGACTCGCAGTATACTTTTTAATCTTATTTGAATGTCTTGATTTCTTAGAGCCTAAGCAAGTCTCATGTTTAAAGTGGAGTTTTACAGCTAAAAATACTCTCTAGCCGTTTTATAGAATTATAGAATGATCTGGGTTGGAAAGATCATCTAGTTCCAACTCCCCTGCCATGGACAGGGATACTTTCCACTAGGATCAAGTTTTGAGTGTGCAAAACCAGACAAAGTAGCTAGAGTAAAAGTTTCCAAGAGACTTCATTCAGTGTATCTAAAGCAAAGGGAGAAAAAAAATCATTTACTTCATTATAGCCTGAACACAGCTTCAGCAGATAAAAGTTGGTAGTAAAACAGTCAAAATAAAATCCTACAGATGATTCACATGCATATTTGTATTGGTTTAAAGTACAATTTTCAAGCTAAGTTCAGTGAAATTGGTCTTCTATTTGTAGACAGCTCCTTCATCATTAAGAGGTATTTTGAGGCAGCACACATTACTACATCATGCCAATTCTCTGCCACAGACTTGATTCGTTCTGATTTGACTGAAATTTCAATCAGCTGCCAGGAGAGCAACTGCTTCACTGATGGCATTCAAAACTAGCTCTAATACCCAAGCTGGCTTGGAACTAGAATTGACATTGTTATAGCTCTGAACACCAGTACAACACATTTTTATTTTGTGCCTCTGAAAATGCAAGTTTTCTATGCCTTGTAAAATTAAGAGAGATTAATCTTATGAAACAACTTCAAATTGTATTTACATTTAAATGGGTAAGGTATTACATGTAAATAAGCAATGGTTTTAACTGAGCTGAGAGGCTTTCAGAAAAGCAACTACACTAAAAATCACAGACTGAACCTAAATCCAAGAATTTGAGAGTTTTATTCAAAGATGACATACCCTATTTGAAGTATAGGCAGGAATGCCGGACAAACACAAAACAAAATCCTTCCATTCTGTGGAGCACAGGTAAAGACTTCACAGAAGGTCATATCACGCTCTGGACATCCCACTTCATCCAAGAAGTGTGGAGAGAATCAGAAGGGAGAAAAAGTACAAGATTCTCAAGTATGCAAAAAGCTTGAAAGAACTGGATTTATTCTGTAAAGAGAAGACCAAGGAAAAGGTGCAATAAAATACTTCAACTCTCTAAAACATGTTGAAAAAGCAAGAGAGCAAGTTGCTCTTCATATGCACAAGATGACCAGATAGCTTATTTTTGATCTGTAGCAAGGGAACTTTCTAGCTGTAAAGCCAATGACACTGACAAAAATGAAGATTGCATGGCACATTCAAAACTTGTAGTTTTCCTCCATTGGGACAGAGACACAACATTCTAGGTCCCTCAAGCCTTATTTGTCACAGTCCTCCTAATAAAACAAGATAGGACTCAAATGTGTGTATGCCTCAGGTGCATATACATGTATGGAAAGTGTTCTCCTGAACAGGAATCAAAGGTATTATA
This sequence comes from Psophia crepitans, assembly GCA_013399095.1. Classification (NCBI taxonomy): domain Eukaryota; kingdom Metazoa; phylum Chordata; class Aves; order Gruiformes; family Psophiidae; genus Psophia; species Psophia crepitans. Next base: position 2,955 of record VWZZ01003610.1, on the reverse strand, counting down.
TAGTTACTTCTTCACAGAATGTGACTTACAACTCACACCTAAGTAGGGCTTCATCAATTTGAGAGTAAAATGAGCTCAGTGTCTCAGCACACTACAACACTATCATAGTAGTGGCGAGCTTACCTCCTGCTTGAGCAATAAGAAGAGTGAATTACTCCACTTTCAGGTCTGTACTCTTAGGATAGGATAAGAGCATAATAGTTTGGAAGGGACCTCCATAGATCATTGAGTCCAACCACATGTTCAAAACAGGTCTAATTAGATCAGGTTGCTCAAGACCTTGTACAGTTAGGTCTCGACTATCTTCAAAGACACAGACCCTACCACCACTCTGGGCAGCATATTCCAGTATTTAATCACCCTGACACTAAGAACATTTTCTTTCATATCTAATTGGAGCTCACTATGTTTAAACTTGTGCTCAGTGCCTCTAATTCTATCACTGTCCATCTCAGAAGAGTCTAAGCTCTGTCATTTCTATATCCCAATTTAACAACCACAATCAAAACACATAAGCAGAAAGATAAGGAACTTGAATGCTAATCCAGTCCATAGGACATAGTAGTTTATTCTGGATCAAGAAAACACTAGAATTACACATTTCATTCTGGTGACTGACTTTGCTCTTAAGTAAAGATACATCTGCTTTTATTAACACATTAACATTATGTAAAGAGGGAATTTCACAGGACAGTTCCTCTTATGAAAGCTTCTCCACTGACGACCTTCTCCAACAGGCTGACCCTCTCATTATCACCATTTCTTTCCAGCCTTCCTGACAACTTGGTGCTAGACTTTTAACTATTATAGGGCTTTCAGAATTTCACTTGCTTCTCTTACTTAGCAGTTACAAAACAGTATATGTATACAGTCCTAAACTTATCTTCAGGGGAGTTAACACTGAATATCAAGAGATATGCGTAACAGCCATCACTACAACTAGCAAGACCACTAATGAGGTAGTTTTACTAGGCTCATTGTAACATTATTACAATAAAAACTGCAGATGCTTGATGAATTATTCATAAATGGGTGTTTTAAGTATTACCAAGCTTGTTCTGCAGTAAGAATGCAAGTTTAATTTTTCTAAAGAACACTGCTTTTAATACATTTATTAGTCAATGTTACTAAAGTATTCTAGAAGCAATTGGACATTCTCTTACACACTAAGTACACTTATGTTTCTTAGCATTTGTCAGGTCTATTTGGATACTGTTTATTATGATTTATTAGATCAAACAATTACCCCCAAACTGGGTTATGGAATCCTTAAACACTACACAAAAGATGCAATCCAATGGCCAGTCAGAGTCTGGCATGAAATGGGTAAAGTCTGGAAACTGTAAGTCTAAGCTTTTATATTCCACAACCAGAGAATTTGTGAAACACAATTCAGCTTTGTTTCCAGACCTCGCATCTGAAACTTCTGCTTGATTATTTAAGATCATAACAAGTTTCCTATGCATGCATCTGTGGCTTATTACCAGAAGTTCACAGGACTGAGTTAGTGTGACACATACCCAATTTCTTTGCCTGGTTAAGATATTTCTCACCTACTACCTATGTACAAGCACAGCCTGGATGTTCTGTAACTAGTGACATAGATGTCCACCACTTGTCTGTATCCTGCCATACTCGTAACTATAGAGATGTTTTCTGCTTTGTCTCTGAATTCTTATCTTTCCATAGCCCAAAAAAAGTAGAGTCCTGCAAAGGTAAAAATAAGCGTTTTGTAAAATATACAGACTTCATTGTCTGCCAACTTTATGGACCAATACAGTCATTAGTAAAGTAAAATAAAAAAGGTAAGCCCTGATAAGATTTTTGTTACTAACTGTATTCTGTACCAAACACATAGTGCCATTCTAGAAGGGAAAGCAAGGATTCTCCTGAATTCCCATGGATGGGAAATGACAGGGCATATGTGAAGGAACTGAACAACCTTCATGCCTGAAATTCTTAAATCTTTAATCATGTTCTAAAAGAGAAAAAATTAACAATTAAGGTCATATGATTTGCCTTCCTAAAATGTCTAGCTTAGTGCTAGATGCAATAAGGTACAATACACTCTTAGATATACTTGAAACGGCCATGCAAACTATGGAAATTGATTTTTGAGTACCAGGTTTTGCTCATACATTTTTCTTTCAGTGATTTATTTAAAGCAGTTGAAAGATATAGCAGTGGTTTTGCAGTAATGAAAATTCCACTTCTTGCAGCACTTGTGTCTTGGCTCAATAGTTGCTGATTTGCTCCAAAATATATTACATAATAAAATGGAATTTCCAGACAGAAGTCAATACTTTACAGCTAGATATATATCAGAGGAAGCCTCTTCTACACTTTGACTGCTAATTATATGCTATTGGTTCTTGACAGAAATACTTTCTGGGTTACATTTATTTTTTATTCCCCTGAAGCCATTTAGAGAAGACTCTATAGCATACTTCCATTTTATTTTCCACAGAGTTGCTAACAAAAAGAAAAATAAAAAAAATCTTTTACTGGGGCAAAGTGAGAATTTCTAATGAGCAAGTAAATTCAGGCTCCAGAAGCCTTTTTTTTCTTTTTACATTTCTCTCCTGAGGTTGACAATTTGGGTTTTAAAAGGTGATTTCTGAGGAAGGCATACAGAAGAAGTGGCAGAAGCAGCATGTTTAGCAGCCAGAACAATCTAATATTTGATCATGGAGCAAGGAAGAATCACCATTTCTGGAGGAAAGTGATTGTAGTATTCAAACTTAGATATTGGATCCATATGGAATTCAATATTATAAACAAATGATCTACAAAGAATTAGTGGAACTTAATTTAATCAAACTTCGTGTATGGAATGCATCTAAAATTCAGGGGAGGAAGTAGAGGGAAATCCCAATGTTATTTAATGTGAAAAAAGCAATTAAGTTTTCAAACAGTTGTATTGATCACAGTAAAAACTAATGCTAGAGGCAATGT
>VWZZ01003609.1:190219-201674 GCA_013399095.1 Psophia crepitans | reverse complement strand
CGAAGGCCCGTCTCCCTGCACAGCATAAATCAGGTTGGATGAGCAACAGCAGAGCAAAAGCTTGAAATTAATCTATATTACTAGATTTCCCCAACAGCACTGTAAGTGGGCTTCGTGGTGGCAACACAATGCACAGTCCATAGGCCCAACCCTTCACCAGCCCCGATGCCTTTTGGACTTATCAAGTTTCCTCAGCTCCCTCTGGAGCAAGACAAGTTATTTTGGAGTGAGACAGAATAAATATGCTTGAACCATGGGCATGGGGCATCTGGAGCTGAGCTACAGCATAGTTACTCTAAATTTAGTTCTATATGCATAAAGAGGTAAATCACCTCAGATGGCTGCTTCTGCAAGAGAAACAGATGTAGTTTCTGGTAGGCTCTGGTGAGCCATGAAAATATCCCTCTAGAACAAACCGATAGAGAAAATCAATGTTTTAGGGTGTTTCTGAATCAATGTCTAAATATGCCCAAGTTAAGAAGGGCATTAGAGGGAGTGAAAATCTCTGAAATAAAGATTCCTTAATCCTACAGAAGGAGCAGATCTGGAGTCTTCACAGGTGCTGACAATGTACTTTAGACTACTGCTTGGTGACTATGGGATGTTGAAGTATCCGATGACCGAGCAGGGCAGTGGGAATAAATCTGCACAGCAGCTGGTACAGGAGCGTTATCCTTCTGGGTGCTTGTTTTTTCATTCTATTTGAAACCAGCCTTGAAGATCCAGACATTCTCTTTCCAAAGAAGTTGAGTGTTGCTGAGCTTATCCAGGCAGTCCTATCACCCTGAAGCTATGCTTAGGAGTATCGCTGCACTTCACTCCCACTCACGTAGACGTACCTGATTAGCTAAAACTGGTTGATTTAGATGCTGATCACAGAAAACACTCAAGTCTGACTTGCATCTAGTTGCACAGAAACCACTCCATATCCTCTTTTTTGCTCTGCAGCTGTTGTGTTCTTGTATCCAATATTTTTTGTAATTTTTTTCATCTTACTGGCTCCCTGTCTCCCTTCTGACTATGCTTTAGCCTTCCTCCAGCACTGAAAAGTTGCCTGCAAGTCGTAAATCTGGATGCAAGGAGACTTCTCTACCAAGGAAGTCACAGGGGTAGCACAGAAGGTCTGCCCAGGCTCCTGCACATCTGAGTCTAGGAGTGTTGGCAGTAGAAGCACATTTGTGCTGATGTCCAGTTCAGGATTTGGAAAAGTGACTGAATTCAAGCACGTGAAGTGCTTTGTAGGACACAATTTAGAGTGGAAGACATACGCGTTGGGCTGAAGTGGGGCTAACCAAGCTGCCAGAAGGGAGCGCAGTCTGCTGCGGGCGATACTCCGAACTGCATTCCCAGGGCCCTCCCCTGCTGTAGGGCTGGGACCTCCTCACCCCGACCATCCGAGCACTGGCTGCTCTCCTGCGCCGAAAGCCAGAGACCCTAAACAGAGGGGGGAAAACCCCACCTTTCCAGACAACTCCTAGCCCATCTCCTTGTTAAAGTGTTAATGACAGTGAGACCTTGTATTAAGATAAAACAGAAGAGAAGGTGAAGTTCACATTTTTGGGTTCAATGTTTATTAAGGCTGGCTGGGGAGGAACAGTAATTAACATTAGTTATCTAGTAAACCTCTAAAGATAATCCTGTGGCCGGGTTAGAAGAATTATATAATGATTGTTGTTCCTTCCTTTTATGGCATCAGTATGAGTAATCTATCAGGGTCATCTCTGCCATGTGTGCACTTTTTAAAAGTGGAGGTTGTACGCTAGTACAGGATTTTGAGTCTTTCTCTAAATTACCTCTTCTCTTTCAGTGCCATTTCCAAACTTTCTGCCACAGATTATTTCCTTTGAGCACCTGCAGCCTCCTCCTGCAGTCTCATTGGGAGCATCTACATCAGTGTGCTCTTTCAGAACACAACTCCACTTTTGTAGCAAATCTCTTGATCATCTCCCATTCCTCTGCTTTGGGTCACGTGGTGGAGCAGCCTCAAACTGCACAAAGCAGATTACTGGGGATGGGAACAAATGGGAAGATGTGCTCCAAGGGTGCATCCAGGAGCAGCTGCAAAGGGGTGTTCAACAGAGCCAGTCTACAGCTCATCCAAAATAAAGAAAAACACTGAAATATGGATTTCAGGTCCTCAGTACCAACTGCTTTGCAGTTTAGATGACCGAAAGAGAAGGAATGGCTGATCTACCTTTATCCCATGGACCAATCCTCTTACATTTGTGGTGCTTTCTGTACAAATCCACTCTTTGTCCGTGTGTTGTATTTTAAATCCAGCTGGCAGCTAAGCCCGACTCAGACGCTTGCTCACTCCTCCATCCAGTGGGACAGGGGAGAGAATTGGAAGGGTAAAAGTGTGAAAACTTGTGCATTAAAATAGGCAGTTTAATAGGTAAAGCAAAAGCTGTGCACACGTGCAAAGAAAAGCAAGGAAATTATTCACCGCGTACCACGGGCAGGCAGTTGTTCAGCCATCTCCTAGAAAGCAGAGCACCATCACGCATCACGGTTACTTGGGAAGACAAACACCATCACTCCAAATGTCCCCCTTTTCTCCTTTCCCCTCAACTTTTATTGCTGAGCACAGTGTCGTATGATATGGAGTATTCCTTTGGTTATTTGGGGTCTACTGTCCTGGCTGTGTTCCGTCCCAACTTTTTCTACATCCCCAGCCAACTCACTAGCGGGGAGTTGTGAGGAGCAGAAAAAGCCCTGATGCTGTGCAAGCACTGCTCAGCAATAACTAAAACATCCCTGTGTTATCAGCACTATTTTCAGCACAAATTCCAAACATAGCACCATATGAGATACTAGGAAGAAATTTAACTCTATTCCAGCCAAAACCAGTACAATGTACTACATGTCAAAGTAGAGGTAGCTCTTGCCTCTGTGCTTGTTCACTTCGCAAGGCACGTCATGCTGGTTTTAATAATTTTTTTCTGTATGCTTCTTTTTCTCTCCTTGTCTTTCTTATGCTTATGGACAAGTAGTTTCAGGCAACATTTGACTTGGCATTGTCTTACTACCTGCAAAATTACATTTCTTCATTGCTGAAACACCAAGCCTTGGTATAAAGATGAGTAACGCCATTCTAGATTGTCTAAGTGTTATTTAACCTCTTCTTCCTCTATTCTGTACCCTAACAAAGCAAAAGGTATATATAAAGTTTTTGTTTAAAGACTTTTGCTTATAGATTGAAGGTAAAGGCCCCAGGTTAGCAGGACATCGTGAAATTCACTCTAGACTAGTTAAGGAGTGAGGGAAGAAACTTCTGACTGTCTTCAGAGACCTGGAGAAGGACAGGATGGTGGAGGAGTCTTGTTGAGTGCCAAAGGATTTACTTTATTTTTAACTGAAGGAGAAAGGAGAACCAAGGGAATCCGAGACTACTTCAGCACTTTTATGTAAGTTTTAGCACCTTTAAGACAATAAAAAGATAAGCAACAATGAACAGACATTTTTCAAGAATGAATTGCATCAAACTGACAGAATGTTCTCTTTGATAAAGTAACCAGCCGAGGGTAGAGTGAAAGTAGACATGAAACTTTCTAACAATAGCAATACTTGAGCTGAGGAATAGGTAGCCAACAGCACTGTGAAATCTTGGAGCTCCTCAAGAGCCGGTTAGGTAGCCTCAGGGGTGGCTGGGTAGGTGCTGAGAGCAAGGGCACAGCACCTGTGCTCCAACTTGTGCCTGTTGCCTCTATCACCATGTTTTCTTGCATTGGGGAGCCAAAATTTGATGCAGACCTTTAGCTATAGTTCCTCAAGCAATAAACAGAGGGAAATAATCCCCTCGTGATCTGCTGACTACACTTTTGCTCATGCAGCCGGGAAGGCTGTTGGCTGCCTTTGCTGCCATTGCTGGCTCATGGTCAACTTGGTGTCCACCAGGACTGCCAGGTCCCTTTCTCCAGAACTGCTTTCTCACCGGCTGGAACTCAGCCTAAACTGTAGCGTGGGCTTGGTGCCTCCCAGCTGCACAGCTTTGTTACAACATTCTGTTTTAACCGACTGGTACGTAATACCACAACCAAACAGCATCATTAATATAAATAATCTATACCAATTACAGTTCTTAGAGGGCAAACTGCAGATTAGCACGGTGCATGCACCTTGATTTTCATGGTGTCAGTTGATATGCTGGGCTAGACCAGGACATTCTCCAGTCCAGGTACCATACAGTGCCTACAAATTAACGCTGCAGCAATCTTATATGCAGGAAATATGCTGTTTATCACCCTGTTATCACCAAGAAAGCTCCAAGTTACATGATAGCATTGTGCTTCAGGGGGAACTTTGACTTTCAGAAAGCCAGGATGATCTAACAGTGGGAATTCATTACTTCAAAGGTTTTCTGTCTGAACACAGAAAAATGCCCCTGACTCCTGGTGTGAAATTTCCTGTTAGCCACAAACCCCTCTTGCTCAGTGGGTTTTAAGGCCAGATGAGGAGAGCAGAGCATGAGAAAACCAATCCCCTGAGCAAAGTGTGCCATTTCCTTGAGGTAATACATATCTCTTGAAGGGCGTCTGGAAGTTAATTGCCTTGTTATTTAGGTTTCATTTTTCCTTTAATTACCTTGCTTGCCAGAGCTTTTGGAATTGAAGAAAATTAAATACTGCACGGTTCCTGCATTTTAATGGCCTTGTTTGGGGAAAAAGGTGAGATTTTAGTTAACATGAAAACTTCTGTGTAAATATTCCACTTCAGTTTAGGTTTACCTGTTTTCCAACGACAATAGAACCAATGAATTTTACAGGTGTCTAGGAAATACAAAATATTTGTTGTTTTCATTTTGATTTTTATTAAAAACATGAAAATTTACCTGGAAGCTTAAAACAAATGAAAGTTTGTTCTTTTTTTCAAAATGTGAAAATTAATTGGCACTCCATGATCAGCTCTGGTATAAAAGTTTATTGAGTTTAACTGGGCAATGACAAGTTGGGCACAGGAAAAGGAAAACATGAGTAATACATAATCCTATCCTAATTTTCATTGCAAAGACTTTGAATTACAGGAACTGCACGATTTTATCCTGCAGAAAATGATACTTTTCTTTTGTGTAACCTAGTAGAAAGAGGTTACTACCCAGACTTTTCCCATGTTCAAAACAGGCTTTTGTATGCTGCATCGGCCTCATCTGTAATCTCCTCTTTTAGGTAGAAGGTCACAATTTTTTCAGACCTGAGTAACACGTGGGGAACAAAATTTTACTAGGTACACCAAGATACTGATATGCAAAACTATCATCAAAGCTATTTCACACTGCTATTGCAAAAAAATTAATACCCAGGAGGAAGTCAGATGGAAGGAAATAAATTGGAGGGAAGGACATCAGACATAGAGCTCCCACTTTCTTTCTGCAGTACAGACTTGATAAGGTTAAGCAAACTGATGACTAAAGGGAGTCTCATCTCTGCCTCCGTTGAGGGGCAGCAGCATGGTTGTGGCCCTGGGACATCCAAGGCAGGACCCAGCTGAACCACTCGAGATGCCCAGCTAGCACCCAAGTTCTCCATGTCTATGGAGGCACTCCTTCTTAAATGGGGTGTGCTTTTTGCCACCAGCATTGACTATCTCAAAGTTAGGTGTTTAACACAGGTGATCAGTGTCCTCTCTGTGCTCAGCGGACAGCAGGACTGCAGTCAGCCGTTGGAGGGCAATCCTCGACACCCATCTTGGGACAGGATGTTCTCAATTTGCCAGTCTCTCTGAGTCTCCCAGAGGAGCCGAGAAGGCTGGCTTTCTATTAGACCTGCTAAACCCGATGTCTGACCCTGACAGCTGCAGTGAGGTGAAACAAGTCCTGCCTTGATTGCTTGTTCTCCCTGTATAATAAAAGCAGAGGCAGGAATCCTTGAAGGCCCCGAGGAAGATTTATCTTGGCCTTGGTGCATGCATTTAAGATAGGCAGACAGGATCTCCTGGGTGCTTATTTTCAGAGGTACCTGCTGACCACTCAGGGAATTTAGGTACTTGCTTTAGGAAGATGGCTTCACTGGGTGCCTAACATTTAAATGCAAAGAAGAGTCACTCCCTCCAGTGAAGCAGCTGTATTGCACCTCACTCACAAGCCACTGCCAGGGGCAGGGTGCTGGGTGTTTAACCATGGTATGCCACAAGTTCTTAGGTATGTCATGGTTGCAGTGTTTAACCGTGGTATGTCACAAGGTCTTCTGTAAGTCATGGTTACAGCTTGGATCAATGCCCTTTTCTGCAGTCACCACATGGCGTGAGAGAACCCAAATGGCTCCTGCCACCACTCCCAGCTTTGATGCCTTTAGTAGGGTCTGGGACTCTTTTCTAACTTCCCTTTGACCCAAAAATGCAGCGCTTCAACCTTCCCAACCTCCTGATTGCCTACACGTGCTTCTTCAGAGTTCCAGCTAGCAGAGGAATGTCCCGAATGCTTAACTCTCCTGCAAGCATTTGAGAGCCACAGATCTTTGTAAAATACCTGCAGAACAGAGTATATACCAGGACTCCTGATATGCTTGAAAGACATTTGTCCTACCTCTTCCATGAATCTGAGGTATGCTGCTATTTTGCATCTGGCCCAGTCCCACTTGTCTTCATCTTTCCCATTTATCCCATATTGCCCACATGATGGTGCAGAACCTCAAATAGAGGTGTGGACTTGTGTAGCTTTCTCTCCACTTCTCTACTGATCTTGCTTTAATGCTTGAGCAATAGGAAGCTTTTCTAAGCACAGCAGTAAGCTGAGCAGTTTGGAAAGCAGTATAGAACCCTGCTTTGAACAGGGATGTAAAACAGAATGCCACCATTGTCTCTTTCTGGATATACCTTACCCTACCGGTACTGAAGGACATGGTTTAGTGGGTAATAGGTGGGGGGGAGGGCGGTTGGACTGGATGATCCTGGAGGTCTCTTCCAACCTTAATGATTCTATTCTATTCTATTCTATTCTATTCTATTCTATTCTATTCTATTCTATTCTACCGTGGTGCTCACTCTCACAAAAGAGAGTTTACCAAAAGGATTTACCAAAGATAGGAGGAATCGTCTGAAAGGATATTTTTTAAAATGTGTTTTTTGCAAGGTACCAGACACTGATGGTCATAATTCTCTTCTCCAGGCTGAACTGTCCCAGCTCTCAACCTTTCCTCACAGGAGAGGTGTTGCAGTCCCTTCATCTTTGCTGCAAGGGGACATTTCATGTGTACAAACAAATGCAATAAAAAGCAGGAGCGTACCCAGGTTCCATAACCACAGTCTTCACAAAAGGTGTGCCACAGCCAAAGGAAGGTGAGGTAGAGTCATGCCAGAAGCAACAGAACAAAAAGCACTCAGGTGATCGTGGTTTACAACTACCACAGTCCTAAAGGCAATCCACTGAGGATCTGATCTTTATGGCCTCTATTACTCAGAGATGTAAAACCTCAAGAAAATAGGTTAACAACCTCCAAATTCCAGCAAAGCCCCCAGAAACGTTCAGAAAGGCAGTCCCAGCCACCATGACCCCAAGTGACATGCAGTTAATGGGCAAGGCTGTTCGGAGGTGACTGCCAGACCTGTGGCAAACAGGACAGAGGGGTCCAGCCCTGTGCTCCCCTGTGCCCCTTTGCCTTCTCACTTTTTCCATCCACAATACTTCGACGAGTTCTGCATTTCTCCAGGTCTCCTACACCCTCTCGCTACTCCTGAGTCATGAAGTAATCACCACACAAGCCCCCTTCCCTTCAGTGGCCAGGGTAATCATCAGCATCTTCTCTAATTTGGGAAAACTTCATGGTGCAGCATGAAGCCATGGCTGAGCCCTCTGGCTGGGACATGAGGCATGCAAAGAGATGCTGTATCTCTGTGGAAATTTCCTCATGTGGCTTTCCAGCAGCTCTGCTGGGGTCTTGGCAGAGACTCCCTTGGAAGGGGATGGAGGTGGACAGCCATTTGCTTTGCCCCATCCTGTTCTTGCACATGCTACCCAGACATTGCTCTTTTAGCGAGATAAGACATGTCCAAAGCGTGTCCTTCAGACCCTCGAGTAATTTCTTATTGCAGAAGATGGTCTTTTTCACCACTAGCGATAACAACCTGTTCATGGCATTCAGATCTGCCCGTGCAGAGGGGGAGAGCTCCGGTACCCTGCTGTGCACCCGGGCTGTGAGGCCACGGCAAAGGCCGTGGGGAATTAAAACGTGTTGGCTGAGTACTTTCAGTTAGCTACAGCTGGAGGATTTTTGGTTTTTATTCTCTTTGCTCTGCTCATTAGTGAGGATGGGAGGAAACGATGGGGCCGTGATACTTTCACATCAGGGATTCTGGGACACTTTCTCGTTAGCCAGTCTAAGAATTAGGGATTTTGATACAAAAATATCAGGCATATTCAGTCTCCAGTATTGCTGGAGGTGCAATCAGATAAATCTTTATGTAGAAAGAGAAAAGAGGAATTCTGCCCACTGAAGGTGGCCTGTCATTTTGAATCCAGGCACTCTCACACAGTGTTATTAGGTGCCGGTGCCTTCATTAGGTAATGCACTTTCAACAGATCTGACTATATTTTATTAATGGGTGAATTGCTTTTCTCCCAGGTGGTTCTTCTAAATAATTTAAGTCTGCTCTAATCAGAAAGCCTGGCATTTATGAATATTATGACTCTCTTCTAAGGGTTCTCCAAAATTTGTGCTCAGTGATGTGCCTCTCTGTATGGAAAACAACAGAACACTGCCACCTGATGGAAATCTTGGGTTTAGGCAAGGAATTGGAAAGGAAGTCTGGAAACTTTCAGGACAATTTTACACAGAAAATGTTTTCACTTTCGGGCAAGATAGACAATCAATATTATGAACTATGTTGCATATTACTTACCTAAAGCCACATTTAGATGTTTTTAGCATAAAAAGCATTAGGAAAAGGGTGAGGTACTCAATACCTTCTTTGCCTCAGTTTTCAACAGTGAGTCAAGTTGTTCTCTGGGTACCCAGGGATGGGGAGCAGAGTGAAGTCCCCATAACCCAAGGGGAAATGGTTAGCGACCTGCTACACCACTTAGACACTCACAAGTCTATGGGGCCAGATGGGATCTACCCAAGGGTGCTGAGGGAGCTGGCGGAAGTGTTCACCAAGTCACCTTGCATCAGTTAGCAGCAGTCCTGGCTAACTGTGGAGGTCCCAATTGACTGGAGGTTAGCCAGTGTGACATCCATCTACAAGAAAGACTGGAAGGAGGATGCAGGGAACTACAGACCTGTCAGTCTGATCTCAGTGCTGGGGAAGGTTATGGAGCAGATCATCTTGAGTGCTATCATGTGGTATGTACAGGGCAACCAACTGATCAGGCCCAGTCAGCGTGGGTTTGTGAAAGGCAGGTCCTGCTTGACCTGCCTGATCTCCTTCTATGACCAGGTGACCCACTTAGTGGATGGGGGAAAGGCTGTGGATGGGTGTTGTCTACCTGAATTCCAGTAAAGCCGTTGACACCATTTCCCACTGCATTGCCCTGGAGAAACTGATGGCTCATGGCTTGGGCAGGTGTACAGGATCCACAGCTGGACCCATGGGCCAAGGCCAACTGTATGAGGTTCAACAAGGCCAAGTGCCAGGTCCTGCGCTTGGGCCACAACAATCCCAGGCAGCGCTACAGGCTTGGGGCAGAGTGGCTGGAAAGCTGCCTGGAGGAAAAGGACCTGGGGGTGCTGGTCAACAGCTGGCTGAATATGAGCCGGCAGTGTGCCCAAGTGGCCAAGAAGGCCAACAGCATCCTGGTTTATATCAGACATAGCGTGGCCAGCAGCACTCGGGCAGTGATCATCCTCCTGTACTCAGCCCTGGTGAGGCTGCACCTTGAGTCCTGTGTTCAGTTTTGGGCCCGTCACAAGAAGACAGACACTGAGGTGCTGGAGGTCTGGAGTGTGTCCAGAGAAGGGCAATGAAGCTGGTGAAGGGTCTGGAGCAGAAGTCTGATGAGCAGCGGCTGAGGGAACTGGGGTTGTTTAGTCTGAGAAAAGGAGCCTGAGGGGAGACCTTATCCCTCTCTACAACTACCTGAAAGGAGGTTGTGGTGAGGTGGGCATTGGTCTCTTCTCCCAAGTAACAAGTGATAAGACAAGAGGAAACAGCATCAAGTTGTGCCATGGAAGGTTTAGATTGGATATTTGGAAAATTTTGTACACCAAAAGGGTTGCCAAGTACTGGAACAGGCTGCCCAGGGAAGTGGTTGAGTGACCATCCCTGGAGGTGTTTAAAAGACGCGTAGATGTGGCACTTAGGGACATGGCTTAGTGGTGGGCTTGGCAGTGCCAGGTTAACAGTTGGACTTGATGATCTTAAGGGTCTTTTCCAATCACAATGATTCTATGACACCAAACAGAATATTGCACATGTTCAAAACAAGGTGGCATTCCGTATAGAAGGAAAATGGTCTTGGCCCATTACTGTTGCCCCACAGGCAATGAAGGATTTAGATTTTCAAATACTGATGTGCTGAAATGCAAATAACAGAGGACCATGTCATGTGCACCCTTTATTCTAGAAAAGAAATAGTCTGGAAGAATATAAATAGAATTAAATTGAAAGTCCTTTGAAATTCTTTCCAAAATTAAATATATTAGATTTTACATTTAAACTCTACATGAGCCGGCAGTGTGCGCTGGCAGCCCAGAAAGCCAGCCGTGTCCTGGGCTGCATCAGAAATAGTGTGGCCAGCAGGTCCATGGAGGTGATTTTCCCCCTCTACTCCACTCTCATGAGACCCCACCTGGAGTACTGCGTCCAGCTCTGGGGTCCCCAGTACAGGAAAGACATGGAGCTGTTGGAGCAAGTCCAGAGGAGGCCACGAAGTTGATCAGAGGGCTGGAGCACCTCTCCTATGAGGACAGGCTGAAGGAGTTGGGCTTGTTCAGCCTGGAGAAGAGAAGGCTCCGGGGAGACCTTAGAGCATCCTTCCAGTACCTGAAGGGGCCTACAGGAAAGCTGGTGAGGGGCTGTTTACAAAGTCAGGGCGTCATAGGACAAGGGGTAATGGGTTTAAACTAAAAGAGGGGAGATTTAGATTGGACATTAGGAAGAAATTCTTCCCTGTGAGGGTGGTGAGGCACTGGAACAGGGTGCCCAGAGAAGCTGTGGCTGTCCCCTTCCTGGCAGTGTTCAAGGCCAGGTTGGATGGGGCTTTGGGCAACCTGGTCTAGTGGAGGGTGTCCCTGCCCATGGCAGGGGGTTGGAACTACATGACCTTTGAGGTCTCTTCCAACCCAAACCATTCTATGATTCTATGATTTTTTAATATTTAAAAATTGAACTTACATACATTTCCCTTCATCATTTAGATGAAAGAGTTCTAATTCTGAAAAATGAAATATTTTTACTTTCTCCGTCTGTTCCCAAATTTTACTATTTATTTTATTTTTTGTCTGTACTTCAGCCACCACACGCGGGTTTGCGGGCCGCCCCGCTTGCCCCCACCGCCCATCGGCCTGGGAGCGCCCTGCCGCTT
>VWZZ01003609.1:128656-190005 GCA_013399095.1 Psophia crepitans | reverse complement strand
GGCGGGCGGAGCCGGAGCAGGCGCCCTGGGGCGGGCGCGGCGGCCGGCGGGCGCGGGGCTTGGCCGCTCTTTCCTCCCTTCTCTGCTTTCGCCTCCTTCAGAGGAGGGGAGTCGCTCCCCGCCCAGCGCGGCCCTCGGCTCGGCTGAGGCGACGCGGTGCCCGTCGTGGCGCGTGGCTCGAGGCGGGCGTCGTGTCGCCCCAGGAGGGGTGCTGGGGGTCCCGTCCCTGCTGCCGTGTAGTTTGTCGGCTGTCGGCCCTCCCGAGAGCGGAGGAGGGGTGTCCCGGCCCGCCGGAGGCTCCGGCTCGGGGCAGCGGCCGGGCGGGGCCGGGAGTGAGGGCGGGCACCGTTGTGGCCGTGGAAGCCGCCCGCTGTCAGAGGGTCGCTTCCCGCCTTTCGGGCAGCACCGAGGCCGTCAGAAGCACTGCCGGGAGCATCCTCTGTCCCAGTTACGGGATGAGCGTCCCGTGAGATGCTTGCAGCAGCTCTGCTGTCCCATTACAATTAAAAAACCTTGCCCTGCAGAACCGCCTCCGAGATCCTGCCTGTTACAGGAACTGGCCGAAGGGGGTGGTTATGGAACAAGACTCCATAAACTCCTGTGGGTGTCTAATTTATGTCATTAAGTGGTTTGCGAGCCCCATGTGAAGGCTAGAAAGGGCACGGTTAGAGGCAGCCTTAGGACATGTAAACAGGTGTAACGATTATCTGAGGTTGCAGAGCAGGTAAATGGCAGAGCGACGTCTGCCTCTTGTTCCAGTCTGTGCCCTCATGTCTGCTTCAGTCATGTTGATCCTCTTTCGGTTAACTGGTGACTGTAACTCTGTCTTCATCTCTTTGTGGCTGAATGCTTATTTTTCTTCAAGGGTAGCTTCAAATTCTAAAATACAGGTTTCTTTCCCCTTTCTAGAGAAGCCGTTTTGATCGAATTCATCATGGTCTCCAGGGAATTTCTGCAGTGTCACAAAGGACCTATGCTGATCAAGGTAATTAATTGTGAAGAACTTTTTGGGGAAAAAAAACCCAAATTAAAAAAAATAAAACCTCAAAAACTGAAGCAGTGCTTCAAACTCAGAAATCAGTCTTGCAGGTGATGGGACAACCCATATCAGCATGGACATTTAGCTGAAAAATAGTGGATTATTTGCCCTATGTAATATCAAGGCTAGAGTTATAAGTGGAAGTTGGTTTTTGTGTAACATAAGAACAGTCCTGGTAATTAATATTCAAGAGGAGTTTGTGGTTATGCGTTATGAATTAGGTACAAAGTTCATAGCTTCTGCTGTGTTCATAATCAATAGAGATTGCAAAGATATCTATTTATAAACCACTGATTTTATGGCATTCAGTAAGCATTTATCATTTGCACTGAACATCAATAGAAGCCTGAAATGTTGGAAAAATATTCTAATAAACTATCCAGACGTCTTGGATAAGGAACAAGTAAAGAATTTATAGCGAGAGGGATGGATCAGACAGAATTCGGTTTCTTCATTTCATTTTACATTATTTTCCCTGTAAAATTTACAACTGGCTGGTTTTTATTGCAGAGGAAATACCTCCATGCAACCTTTCCCTTTGTCCTGAAAGTTACTTTCAGATGTGAGGTGTAATATATAAACCGAATTTATTGTTGCATCACTTTTAATAGCTATTTTTCTTTTTGAAAAAATGTTTTCAACATTAATTATTTCAAAAATTATAAACAGGTATCTGCAGTGAAATTTTAATTGCTGAAACAAAAATAACTCACGTGTTCTCTGTTTCAGTTGATGCCGATGTCACAGTTATTGGCTCTGGCCCTGGAGGATATGTTGCTGCAATCAAAGCAGCTCAGCTTGGGTTTAAGGTATGATGAGACCTCACTCAGATAATAGAACATTCATCTAGATGAATTTGAAAAGTGTTTGTGTGATACTGAAAACCTGAAATCCTTCTGTCACATCTTGGGCCACCAGAGGCTGTTGGCGCCTCAGTAATCTTTCTGTAGCTTCCTTACCCACGTTATACAGAAGTTGAAATGGAGATGTGAGGGTATTACTGTCCATAGTCCTGCTATTGATAAAGCTGCTCAGGACAGCTTGCTTTTGATGGGAGATGATAATTGAGGTGGGCTTAACTTTTGTGGAAGAGAAGGTAGGAAAAGAATGGTAGGAAGGAATTTTTCTCCCAACAAAAATGGTTTTGTTACACTGCTTTACAGCTAGTTGGAGCGGAGAAAATATTTGGATGTGCTTGCATGTGCCACCTGTAGCGCTGAATAAGTGTGAAGAATGTTTTAGCTGTACTTGAGCAATGTAAGATGTTTTTGTGAGATCAGCAAAAAGATAGATTGCATAGTGAGACCGTTATTCATGGAAGACCCTGAGTGTGCTCTACTGAACTTTAACCTTCAATTTTAGTGCTGTGTGTGCTAGCACAAGTGTTGAGTCCTCGTATGACCACCACAGCATCCCACATTATTGCCAGCAATATTCTCTGGGCATTGGCTTTTCAACAGCTTTGCTTGGCCTTGTTGGTGAAGTTGGTGTAAAGTGGATGAGGCAGAAC
Source organism: Psophia crepitans (assembly GCA_013399095.1). Classification (NCBI taxonomy): domain Eukaryota; kingdom Metazoa; phylum Chordata; class Aves; order Gruiformes; family Psophiidae; genus Psophia; species Psophia crepitans. The sequence continues at coordinate 187,456 of VWZZ01003609.1, read as the reverse complement.
CTCCTTATCAGGTAAAGGTAGGAGCAGTCTGGTGCTGTTTGATCCATAGTGCAGCTTTTGAAGCCCTTCGATTATTTTTCATGCATTTCTGTGCTTAAAACAGGAGGAAGAGTAGATAGCAGATCAGCGCGTCTCAATGTGTTTCTCTGTTTGATGTGGTGAATCTTGCTCTTCATGTTACTGTCACCTCTACTTTAGCACAAAGCAGCAATTTAAAAGAAATGATGAAAGGCTTTCTCCTGGGTAGTCACTTCTATCAACAGATTGGAGCTCTTAGAGGATAAACCGAGGAACTGTTATTTTGAACATGTGTGTACCTGGCAAAGAAGGAGGTGCCAGTTCTTTTCTTCTATAAAAAAAGGTTTATGATATGCTATCCGTCTCTCCCCAGTGATCTGTTTTTCTTGAAGTTTTGTCCATATTTTTTTTTCCCTTTGCACACTTTGTTGGCAAGTTGATGAGGAGATGAAATATTTTCCATCCCTGTTGGTACTGACCTTATTTTTGCTTGGCTTTGCTTTACTTGATGTTTTATTCTTTCCTCTTTATAGATTTTGGCAGAACTTTATGGCAAGGGGTCTTGCAGGATAGTTAGTTTAGTGAAGGAAATGTTGTTGATGGTTTGAGGCTTTTTTCATTAAAAGATTACTTCATGAGATTTTAAGATTTGTTTGATTGTTTTCAGGAATCTTTTGAGTGATTTACATTTTGCTTTTTGCAGGGTTTTGGGGTTTTTTGTCACAGGAATATCTTTCACAGAACTGAGTATTGTATTCAACTGAAACAACTTTGAGTTTTTGAAACCAAGTAGCACTTAAACTTGTATGAAAGTAGAAATGGTGTAGTAGAGAATGTGGCTCTTCTGGTAGAGAGTTTTGGTGCAAAGAGCCATTTGTAGCTTTTAAGTTAGGCAAAAAATGAGGGAAGGGAATTCTGAGCCACAAAACAAGTTGAGGAATTAAGTTAATGAGACACTGGTAGAGAAAGAGTTTCTAGGTAAATGCCTGTTCTTTGTCATCAATTCTAACTTGTCAGATACCCTTTAAGGAAATGCTGCAGAGTATTGCTAAAAAGTGGTGTGAGTTTTTTTTTCCCTTCTTTCTCAGACTGTCTGCGTAGAGAAAAATGAAACCTTAGGTGGAACCTGTTTGAATGTTGGGTGTATTCCATCCAAGGTAAGTGTACATGGTTTCTCATAGCTTCATTAAAAACAACAGATATATTACGTGTGTCACTTGAGAAACTGCTCCTTAGTCTTTTTCCAAGATTAACATACTTTCTTTAAAAATTGAAGTTGCAATCCAAATAAGCTGAAGATCCAAATAAATAACACAGAGGGTTAAATTTTTGTTTGCTCAGTAGAAATGCTTTATTTGCAAACTGTTTTGTAAGCTTTTCCAAATGAAAGAGAGGAAGGGAATGAAAACCAGAGGTGCATACAGATGTATCTTAGAATCATAGAATCATTAAGGTTGGAAGAGACCTCAAGGATCATCTAGTCCAACCATCCCCCCACCACCTATTACCCACTAAACCATGTCCCTAAGTACCACATCCAACCTTTCTTTAAACACCCACAGGGACGGTGACTCCACCACCTCCCTGGGCAACCCGTTCCAATGCCCAACCACCCTTTCCGAGAAGAAATTTCTCCTCATCTCCAACCTAAACCTCCCCTGGTGCAACTTCCAGCCGTTCGAGAAGAGGCCAACCCCCAGCTCACCACAACTCCCTTTCAGGGAGTTGTAGAGGGCAATAAGGTCTCCCCTCAGCCTCCTCTTCTCCAGACTAAACAGTCCCAGTTCCTTCAGCCGCTCCTCATAAGACCTGTGCTCCAGCCCCTTCACCAGTTTTGTTGTCCTTCTCTGGACACGCTCCAGGGCCTCGATGTCTTTCTTGTGGTGAGGGGCCCAAAACTGGACACAGTACTCGAGGTGCGGCCTCACCAGGGCTGAGTACAGGGGGACAATCACCTCCCTGCTCCTGCTGGCCACACTATTCCTGATACAGGCCAGGATGCCGTTGGTCTTCTTGGCCACCTGGGCACACTGCTGGCTCATGTCCAGGTGAGCATCGATCAACACCCCCAGGTCCTTTTCCTCTGCACAGCTTTCCAGCCACCCCATCCCCAGCCTGTAGCGCTGCCTGGGGTTGTTGTGGCCAAAGTGCAGGACCCGGCACTTTGCCACATTAAACCTCATCCCGTTGGCCTCTGCCCAGCGATCCAACCTGTCCAGGTCCCTCTGCAGAGCCATCCTACCCTCCGGCAGATCGACACTTCCCCCCAGCTTGGTGTCATCTGCAAACTTACTGAGGGTGCACTCAATTCCCTCATCCAAATCATCAACAAAGATGTTGAAGAGGATGGGCCCCAACACCGACCCCTGGGGAACACCACTCACAACCGGTTGCCAGCTGGATTTCACTCCATTCACCACCACTCTCTGGGCCCGGCCATCCAGCCAGTTTTGAACCCAGCGAAGAGTGTACCCCTCCAGGCCATGGGCCGACAGCTTCTCAGGAGAATGCTGTGGGAGACTGTGTCAAAGGCTTTGCTGAAGTCTAGGTAGACTACATCAACAGCCTTTCCCTCATCCACCAGGCAGGTCACCTGGTCATAGAAGGAGATGAGGTTGGTCAGGCAGGACTTGCCTTTCAGAACCCATGCTGGCTGGGCCTATCCCCCAGTTGTCACAGCCCTGGCACATGACATCTTCTCAGCTGATGAGCTGTTGAGTCTGTGTTGTAACCAGTAACTGACTACAGTGTTAACTATCTCAGATGGTTTCATCTCTTGTAGTCTACCATGAGAAGTTCTTGATCCTGTCATATCAGTTTGTTCAAAATAAACCTGTAGTTTTGTCCAAGATGTTGTTCTTTTGTTAAAGGAATACCAAGCTACCACCAGGGGTAGAGAAAGTAAATCTAAATTAGAGGGAGAGGCACCACCAAAACATCATGAACTCTGGTTTTGGTTGCATGCACTGTGCTCTGAAAAGAGCAGTCTCTTTTCATTGACTGTAGAAAGAGCCTAACTGATTAGCTCTTGAAATGGTGGTTTAAGCTAAAATAGTGTTCTCGCAGCCTGTAGTGGTTTCACCTTGGCTAAACGCCAGGTGTCCACCAAGCTGCTCTATCACTCCCCTCCTCAGCAGGGCAAAGAGGGGAGAGGGAAAAATAAGATGGAAAAGACCACTCCAAAATCGTGGGTTTAGATAAAGGCAGTTTTAATATAGCAAAAGCAAGGCTGTGCGCAGAATCAAAGCAAGGAAAAACAAAAGATTATTCTCTACTTCCCATCAGCAGGCGATGTCCGGCCACTTCCTGGGAAGCAGGGCTTCAAAAAGCATAGTGGTTACCCCGGAAGACAAAACATTGAAAAAACGAATGCCTTCCGTTCCTCCCCCTCTCCCTCAGCTTCCCATTGCTGAGCAGACGTCATTTGGTATGGAATATCCATTTGGCCAGTCTGGGTCAGCTGCCCTGGCTGTGTCCCCGCCCAGGATCTTGCCCACCCCCAGCCCACTGCTGAGGGGGTGGAAGAAGGGTTGGAGACACAGCCTTGATGTGTGCCGGCACTGCTCGGCAGCAGCCAAAACACTGGTGTGTTATCAGCACCTTGCTGCTACCAATGCACAGCACTGTGAGGGCTGGTACGGGGAAATTAACTCCAGCTCAGCCTGACCCAGTACACAGCCCCAAAAGATGGCCTGGAGTGCTGGCTGGTAGTGCTGGTGTGGAGTGGTGCGGATGGGGAGAGAAAAGGCAGGGAAACTTGAGAGGAGTTTCTCAAGGCATGCACTCTGAAAGAAAGAAGTAAGAAGAAATTCAGAGGAACCTGATATTTGACGTTGTGAGTCCATTTTTAAGTAAGTACAGTGCTATTGCTAGATAGCCTTATTAGTCTAATTTAGTCTATTAGCTGGCTGCTAATGAGTCTGCCTTGTTAGCACCTAGCAGGTGAAGGAAGGCGCTGGTAGTGTCAGGTTTGTAATGGTTGTAAGAACAGATACAATTTTCGTACCAAGATCCCTCCAAACTATTATGCTATTTCTAATCTGTTTGCTCAGAGAGGTTCCATTAGCATGGCAGGAGAAAATATAGTATAAATACAATTTTTTTTAAACATGGATTAATTTTCTTAAGCATTTTACTAATAGTTCTAATGAAGTTCAGAGTATCTTAATACACTGAGGAAAAACTCAAAAATGAGATGTAGGTCAACACAGTGTTAATCTGTATCTATACTTCAAAAGTTTGGCACTCTGCTGGGATCTATCTACATAACTTTTCTTCTTGAGTCCTTTTTTTTTTATCCTTTGAAGTTTTTAAGAAAATACTTCTGAACCCATGGTTGAATTCAGATGCTATCAGGAAATTTTTGAATGGCAATAAGTTTCTTAAGAAGTGGATGTGTAGGCTGTGTACACTGAGACTATAACTATTCAAAAATTCCTTTCCAAAAAGCCACCCAAAGTAATACACTGGGCATGGAATTACTAGTTTTTTTAACTACTGAAGTCTTAAGTGGTGGCCGTGTCTTTAATAATGTTGGATGTTACAGACACAGAGTTGGGAAATGAGAAAATGAAGTTTAAAGAGTGAGAGTTGATTAGACTTAAAAATAGAATTATCTTACTCTGACAGTATTAGTTTTATTCAAACGTAGTGTATCTCGAAATGTACTATGAATGATTTACTGTGCCCGCTGTCAGTCTGCGCAGACTTGGGCTGTTGTCCTTCTTGAAAAGATACTGATAATTTCATGTTTGGGATGGCTATGATGAAAGACCTAACTTCTCTTACCGAGATCCCTTCTTAACTATTGCTATTTCTAATAGAAATACAGTTCTAGAGGTTCTGCATTTCAAGCTGCTGATTTATAAACATCACTATAAAAACTATTGTAATTTTGAATTCTGAATGTTCAGTGACCTGAGACAGCTCTAAGCCATCTAGCTTCAGCTCAACTAGCTATGCAGTTGCGGTAACTTTATCACAGCTCCTCAACTAACAAAATTTTACTCAGTTATGTCTACACAGGCTAAAACTTTAACAGGGATTTCAGTATAGATTTTTCTCATGCAGTTTTTTGTATCCTCTTTTTGTTGACTAATAACCTCTTGTCTGAAGTAATAAGGAAATTCTGTCCGTCAGTCAGAATCATCTTTCTTTCCTCTACATAAAGTCTGTTGCTATATTTTTAATCCTTCTGGAATCGTTCCTGGTTTCTCCAGTGAAATGAGCAAAAGAGATAGGTGTGAATTTAACTATTTTCTATTTTTGTTAAATATGCAGCTTTATAAAACACTTCAGTAAGTGCTACTGTGTGCAACTTCTGTGTTTGAAATACACTTTTTTAAATGCGTACATGTCAGACTTGTTAATAGTGAGACTTTTGCAAATATAACATTTTTTTTCCTGATAATATAAATAACTAATTCAATTGCAAATTTATGTCCCGATTCACGTTTGTGTGTGTATGTTCTAGGCCTTGCTGAACAACTCACATCTGTATCACTTGGCCCATGGAAAAGATTTTGCTAATAGAGGAATCGAAAGTAAGTGTGAGGAGCAACTTGTCAGTGCCTGTTAACATAAATGGTTTCCATCAACAAGCAAATTCAATCATTTGAGTCTGACTACTGAAGCTTTCTGGTCAGAAAACCTTTTAGACGTATAAATAATATCATCTGTCTGTCAGTGGGAGGGTTAGGGACATGTCTGCTCCCTGAACTCTGAATCACGGATAGGTAAGTTATATTTGAAAAGTGTAATACTGCTTTTTAACGTAGCAGTTTTTGAATGTAACCTTTAGCATTTTTAGGGCCATTCAACACATCTTCCGGTGTCAGAGCTGTTAATTGTGTTTAGGTTAGCTCCTTTATAAACACTGCAGTGCTTCATAGAAGGTTTTTTCTAAACCTTAGTTACAGGAATCCGATTGAATCTAGAGAAGATGATGGAACAGAAGAGTGGTGCAGTGAAGGCCTTAACAGGTGGAATTGCTCATTTATTTAAACAAAACAAGGTTAGTTTGGATTATATACTGAGGTATAGCCATGAGGTTTTTTCTGATCTCAATTTCTTGCTTTTTACGTTTTCATATTCTTGCCACATAAATTGATTTGAGTGACTGACTCAGCAAGGACAGAATTTGAACGCTTCTCTTCCTGAAATTCTTAAATGAACAGTTTCTTCATTCTTAATCTACCTAAAAGAATAGTATACAATTACTTTGTGATTTGTACCAGATGGTGATGCAAAGGTACGTGTTAGCAGCTTCTCTAAAGCATTAATGAGATTCAAATTAAATGTAGTATAACTTACATAAGTAATTTGAATCTGAATTTGCTATGTTCTGATTACTAAAGGTCGTACACGTATCTGGGTTTGGAAAAATAACTGGCAAAAACCAAGTCACTGCAACCAAAGAAGATGGCAGCACACAAGTTATCAATACAAAGAACATACTTATAGCCACAGGCTCAGAAGTTGCTCCCTTCCCTGGAATTACTGTACGTATCTGAAATCTTAATGGTACTGTTTTTCAGTGTGTACTATCCATATGATTTAATGTGTAATAATTTTTTGCATCTGATTGCCCTTTAACTTCTGTATGTTTTGAATATAATGTATAAAAGAGATTGTAAACTTCCCTTTGTGGATTTCTTTGTCATTAGATTGATGAAGATAATATCGTGTCATCCACTGGTGCACTGTCACTGAAAAAAGTTCCTGAAAAGATGGTTGTCATTGGTGCGGGAGTCATTGGCGTGGAACTGGTGAGAGGATACTTAAACTGCTTGGCCTTTAATTTATAAAGAAACAGGGTGTTATTTGTATTGTATTTGATTGTGTTGCTGTGATTTAACAGATGTTTGGTTGAGTGAGTTGTAACGAAATTTGTTCAGACTTCATAGCCTTCTAGCTCCCTCTTCTACCAGAACAGCTGGGTTAAGTGTGTGTAGGATCAGTATTCCTGCAGCTGGTTAGCTAAGCAGAGAATGAGAAAGGAACTGTTGTGGTTTAACCTGGCAGGCAGGTAAAACAACCACACAGCCATTTGCTCACTCCCCCTCTCCCAGTGGAATGGAAGGGAGAATTGAGGAGAAAGGAGGGGGATGGAGGAAAAGTAAAACTCTTGTGTTGAGATAAAGACAGTTCAATAGCACAGAAAAGGCAGAGAATAATAATGATAATAGAATATATAAAATAGGTGATGAACCGCACGATTTCTCACCACCCAAAGCTGATGTCAGCTAGTTCCTGGGCTGCCCTGTCTCCTGGCCAACCCCCCTGTTATATATGGAGCATGACATCACATGGTGTGGAATATCCCTTTGGCCAGTTGGGGTCAGCTGTCCTGGCCATGTCCGTCCCAGTTTCTTGGGCACCCCCCACCTTCTCGTTGGCAGGGCAGTAGAAGAAGCTGAAAAGCTCTTGATGGCTTGGCAACAACTAAAACATCAGTGTGTTATCAACCTTCTCATCCTAAATTCAAACCACAGCACTGCACCAGCTGCTAGGAAGAAAATTAACTCTGTTCCTGCGAAAACCACCACAGGACTACACAGGGCCTCACATACAGTTTTTTTTGGGGTGTGTTAACTTGTGCTGAGCTTTGTACCTGCTCTATATATAGAAGAGAGAACTTCCTTTTTAAGGGAAGTTCTTGTTAAACCAGAGTAAATTTTTGTATGTAGCAGTTAATCCCAGTAATTTTTTATATGATACGATTGCACACATTCTGTCTAACAACCAAAGGAGCAGAGACTTTGTAGTTCATCTTGGTCTGAGTCCTTTTGCCCCATACATACATGGTTCAAGAAGAACATCTATGTACTGGCCTTGCAACTGCTTGCAAGTGTGCACATCTGCTTAGTGGTTACATAGCTTCCTGACCATTAAGCACAGAAAGAGCAAGCAAAGTGAAATACTGTGTTGGATGGATGTGCGTAACTTGAGGTAAACAGGGTTTGTTTTTGAAGCTGATGATAGTGGCTATGGTTATAAATGCATACAGAAGCAGCAGTGGTTCCATATTATTGCATAAAACTTCCATAATGTGGTATTGTTTTGATGTAGTTTGTAGTCGTGTTACAACACTACAAACAGCTTCCTCTGGATTTTCTGAACTACACTCAGATTCTTTGATTTTGAATATTTGTATACCTATAACCTAAAACATACCTAATTTACACTTAATTATTTTGTTAGCTATTTCTTTAAAATATTTAGGTATGCAAACAAGCAGTAATAAATCCATTTTTTATGGAAGAGCTGGGACGGGGGCAGGCGTGTTTTATCCTACATTGTAACATTTGCAGAAAATGATCACTTTGCTCTTACCTGTTGTCCTGCTTTTGAAAAGTTTGCAATCAAAGTGAGAAGCATTACAGTAAAGAAATCTGAAGTTTTCCTTTCAAAAACTTACGCATGTTGTTGTGACTGCAGGGTTCAGTTTGGCAACGCCTTGGTGCAGATGTGACAGCTGTTGAGTTCCTGGGCCATGTTGGTGGAATGGGAATTGACATGGAGATCTCTAAAAACTTCCAACGGATTCTTCAGAAACAGGGACTTAAGTTTAAACTGAACACCAAAGTCACTGGTGCTACCAAGAAGCCAGATGGAAAAATTGATGTAGCGTAAGTGTTTAACATAAAACTAAAGGAATGCCTTATATTTTCTTCCACTCAATCCTATTTAAAAATAGTCTAATTATTCTTTGAATAGGAAAAATAGATTTAGGATGAAACTTAATTCTTTAATGAAACTTGATTCTTATCCTGTATTGTAACTTAGAGTTCATAATTTTAGGTTTATAAAGTCTTAGATTGCTTATGTGGGAGAGGTTCCATTGACCTGAGGTGAAGGTGTGTTAGTATAAAACCAGTGTTTTAGTGAGATCAGTAATAAAACCAAAACTCTAAATCATTCTTTTCATGGAAGATCTTTGCTTCTGGTGTAATTAACGTAAATATCATGATTGTTCATACAGTCATTTTCACACCATTAATTTTTATCTGCTTACTGGAGGGGTTATTTGGTCCGTACACCTCCCCTTGTCTCCAAATAAGGATGGCAGAGATTTGGTTGCTTTTGAGTAGAAATAAATGAAGCTCCCCCAGAGTGTCTTTCAGTGGCAGCACTCAAGCCCTTTGAAGACATATAGATGAAGAATTAATGCAGAAACGTATAAAGCAAATTTGCTTTGTAAAAGTCCGTATGTATATGCTGCTTCTGTTCTTTTTCTTGTTAATGTGTTCTCTATGCAGTCAGGTTACATAAGCTGTAGTTTGAATTTTAAGAAAATGCTTGGTGTTACTTAATAAAACTAAGCTTAAATGTTTGGGGTTTTTTCAATGGAATCTTAATATGGTGACTTGTATGTGCTGTGTCACCATGGGACAGTCTGTCCCTTGGGACTGCCTTGGGATAGTCTGTCCTCCACCATTGTAAAGGTCCTCAATTTGGCCTTTACATACCACACTGATGCTGACTGTAGAAACAGACTGCAGGAGAGGTCTATTTAGAGTAGTTTAACTTCAGGAGTATGTTTTTGAAACACGCTTCCTGCTTATCCTTGCTTCCACAATCTGGTGCTCGTGCTCTCAGAGCTCATGAACTCAACTTGTTCTGGGTGCAGTTAACACAAAGATGCAGGGCAGCTGCTAACAGGTGTTTGGTTCTTGAGTCAGAAGAAAGCTTGTGCAGAATAAATGGCACCTCAAAATATATATCGTTTGGATGTCAAGTACTGAGCACCAATTATTTTGCTGTACAGATTTGATCCTGTCAGGTCACGCTACTTGCTAGTGGGTGTATGTCCTGAGTTTCTGTATCTAAACTGTCCCTTCTTCCCTCTTCTGCTCCTCAGCTGTTGTAGGGGAGGAGCGTGGGGCAGGCTGAATGCAAGTGTTTTGGATGTCAGATCCAGCCAGTAGGTCCCAATCTGGATGGTATTAGTTGCTGTCCAGTGAAATACAACACTGAAAGTTTACAGCTTAGTGTTTTTGCTAATTATTTCTCTACAGTGTTGAAGCTGCTGCTGGTGGCAAGGCAGAAGTAATAACTTGTGATGTGCTCCTAGTTTGCATCGGTAGACGTCCTTTTACAAAAAATCTCGGTCTTGAAGATATTGGAATTGAACTCGATAAGAGGGGGAGAATCCCAGTCAATAACAGATTCCAAACCAAAATTCCAAAGTAAGTAATACTAAATAATATTTTTTACTTTTTAAAGCAGAACTCCTATTTTTAAAAGTTTAACCTATTATAGCACTTTTTAAAGTGCAGAATATAGCTTTCCTTTTTTGAAAGGAAGACTCAAAATTGCATTTAGTTCAGGAACTGAAGATTTGTAGTCAGCCTTTGGAAGTTTCGTACTTCAAAAGTTACTGTGTGTATTTCATGTCACTAGTAGTTCCTGAAGTGTGATCATTCTGTGGAAACTGTTCTTTTATACTTCTGTAAAACATTAAATTTCAAATTAAATAATCTGTTTTGATTAGAGTTTTCAGTAACATGTTTTAAAATGACTATTATGTAAGGTAAGCCTAGATGTGCTAGGATGTTTTTAAACAGTGTCTTATTCTGTTTCGTTGGTCTGATAGCATCTATGCTATTGGTGATGTAGTTGCTGGACCTATGCTGGCCCACAAAGCCGAGGATGAAGGCATTCTTTGTGTAGAAGGGATGGCCGGGGGAGCAGTTCACATTGACTATAACTGTGTGCCCTCTGTGATATACACTCACCCTGAAGTGGCCTGGGTTGGCAAATCAGAAGAACAGCTGAAAGAAGAGGTACGGTTTGTCTTCTTCTCAGACAAAACTGATTTTCCATCTTGGGCGTGGTTTCATTGTCTAGTAGTTTATCTAGCTGCCTTTCCCGGGAGAATTTCTGCATCCGAATTTAGTGTTCGGGGAGGGAATTATTGAATGATTTCCTCCTGCACACCCCTCTCCCAAGGGTGACAGTTCTCTTTAATGACTTTCATTCTGTGAAGTTAATACTGTTTATTTGGTAATTAATCTTTTTTATACACCTTTTGGTGGTTGTTCTTACGCATTGCTCTGTGTGTCTTATGTGTCTTCCATTTTTGTATTGCTTCTGTTCTTGTACCGTCTTGTACAAACTGTTTGTATGGTTACGTTGTTCTTGTTGGTCCTTAACTCAGTAACACGTCTGTTTTGTAGGGTGTAGAATACAAAATTGGGAAATTTCCATTTGCTGCCAACAGCAGAGCAAAGACAAATGCTGACACAGATGGCATGGTGAAGATACTTAGTCAAAAATCAACAGATAGGATGTTGGGTGCTCACATTTTAGGCGCAGTAAGTATTGTAAATTGCGATGCTGTCTTGTGAGGGTCTTTTATTTAGTATTGCACAGCTGCAAAGTAGTTGTCAAGTTAGGAGAAGTGGTGCTTGTAAAAAGGAGGAAGGTTTGAGTTTAACATAGTCATTTTTATTTACTGGTCTTTTCCACAGCCCTGCCCTCCTTCCCACTTTTCTGTTACTTTGGTGTTAGACCCAGCTTCTTCTTTTCCCCCTCACAGAATTGCTGCGGCTAATTGGTTTCTCTGACTGGGTGGGGTTTTTTGTGAATACTGCCAGATATTGAGAGAACAGCAGAAATTGTTCACTCAAGTTCTGGAAATTGAGGGAGATGAACAGACTGCGGCTTCTTCGGTATTTTCTTCCCCTCTGCACCATGTCTGAACTTCAGACTTCAGCAAAGCTGGTAACCTTACGCTGTAGTCACCACATCTGGGGTCAGTAACTTATGGAACTGTCCCATGCATTCCAAAGTTAGACCCTAGTCTCTCCCTGGTTTGTTTCTTAGCTTTAAATCTCTCTCTTTTTCTAAAGATGTATGCAGAAACACTTCCATGCATCTCTATATACAACTTCCTTTAAGAGAAACACTAAAACTGCTCTCTGTTTTTCCTGGAAAGGAAATTTTGTTCCTGTGAATAGATATACTGTCAACACTGTATTGGATGGGCTTTTTGTTTCTGAATCCGATTGCGATGATTTCTGATAGCACTACATAGGAAGATGTTACACTAATTATTTTCTCTCACAATGCCAGTCATTTAAAAATCAGCATGCCTTAAAGGAAGCACAACTTAGGTGTATTGGTGTGAGACAGACCGATTTTCTTCACTGGGAACGGGCTGGGAGAAAATCTTAGGACTGTAGATCGGAATGCTAAAAATGTAACTGTGATGAGAATATGGGTATTCTCTGACCACTATCTTGTGGTGGAAAAATGCCCAGATTTTGCACAACTCAGTAATCAGAGAACAAATACTCTCATTAAGAATTATGTTTAGATTTATGCCAGGCTTGAGCAGAGTCACCCAACAGAACACAGCTGAAGTGCTAGCTATGACACAACTTTTCTTTTTTTAGCAAAAGGTGCTTATTTACAAGTTGTTAGTGATTCAAGAGAACCGGAATTGTAACTTGCCAATTACAAATACCATTAAATTACAGGGCGCTGGCGAAATGGTTAATGAAGCTGCCCTTGCTATGGAATATGGAGCGTCATGTGAAGATGTAGCCAGAGTTTGCCATGCCCATCCAGTAAGTGCTTTCTAAACGGACCGTTGAATACTGGGGTTACGCAGACATGCCATAACCACACCTAACTATTAATGACTTGTACCTTTTTGTGTTTGCTCCCTACAGACAGTGTCAGAAGCCTTCAGGGAAGCAAACCTTGCAGCATCTTTTGGCAAAGCTATCAACTTCTAAAATAAAAGAGCAGATCTTTGTACGTGTATAGTACGTCTCTGAAAATGGACTGTGGGCCCTTACGGAAGGCTGAGTCTGAGGATTTTAGACCGGAATTAAGTGAATCTCTTCATTTTAAACATCAAATATTTAAATAAGTAGAGTTTGGAACAAGTGGAATGTAACAAGTCTCTAAATTAAATACTTCAAATTACATGTTTATTTACATGACGAATGTTGCAGGAAAAACAACCTGATGGAACTCTTACTCAAAACCAAACATGTTGCTGCTGCATGAGATTATCAGGTGTGCTGGTCAAAACTCTGAGTAAGTGTCCAGCATACCTGGTGTTTTCTTATTTGAAGTAGTGATAGACTAAACCAGTTGAATGCTGGCACTTACAATGCCACTGTCACTTCCGCACAAAAATGTGTTTCCTTCTAAAAGGATTCACTTTAGTAATCAACCTGCTTTTTACATACAAGTACCAAAATCTGTTTTGACCTAGTAGTGTTGGGATGTTGGGAGAAGAGGGGCTCGTATAGATCCATTAAAACTATATTGACTTTTTAAAGAGGACATTACTTTGTGTGTGTGATTCTCCACACATCACGTTTTCATATTGAAAACTCATCGGGGGAAAAATTGCTGATGGAGAAATGAAAGACTGAAGAAAAATTAATCTTACTACTTAATCTCTTTTGTTTTTAAAGCTTCCATTGTCCATCTCTCTTAAATTTGAAACGCTAAAGCTGGGTAGTGAAGCAGCGCTTGCTGTTAAGTGCTGTCATGAGGGTTACAGTGCACCTTCCACACACAACGGTGGCAGTGTCAGCTCTCCTCACAATTAAGATGTACTTTCTTCCCTTCTTCTGTTTTCTATTTTCTGCTCTCTTTCTGTCTCTTCTGTAGCAAGAGAGCTTAATAAATATTTAACATGGCTGGCAGGTCTTCCCGGGTTTTGTTTGCTGATTGGCCCTGTTAATCCTTTTAGTGTCTAGATTGTCAAATATGTGAAGAAACCCACGAACAAATGGCATCTTTGGAAGATCCCTAATGTGTATAGGGAACGTGCCCAATTCCAGTAGCTTATGTTAAGTTTTGTTTTGGAGTGGTGGGATTTTTTCATTGGTGTTTTTTCTGGTTTTTGGTAGGCTCTTCTGCCTTGAAGAAAACCTTAAAACCTGTTGGTGTTGTGTGTGTCCTTTTCGTTATGCCAGAGATAGATGAGAAATGTGCATTCAGAAAATGGGGCAAAAGCTGCTTGTTTTTGTGTAGAGACAAGATGGTTGTGTCCTCCTACCTTTCATTAGAGCTTCTTAAGTATTGATCCAGTATCCATGCTGCGTGATTGAAATCTATGCCAGTGTTACCATTTTATTAAGATACCAGTTAATCAACAGTGATGCTGTTCTTCATTTTGGTTTGGTTTTCTTTAACTCCTGATTTTAAGTGTAGACGGTGTTAAACCATGACAGCTCATAAAAGTTACCACCAGGCTGTGAGATGACCCAGCATACCCATGAATTGGAGTAAGTGAATTAATGTGAATCTGCTTTGAGGTGTTAGTAGGAAGCTGCTGAAGGAAAAGCAAAGGTGAGACAGTAGTGAGGGAAGAAAAACTTGATTCTTCTCTTCTGGATGTTTTTGAGTCACTTCTACCTGTTGCAGGCAAATGCTGTTCAGTGTTAATCTTGTGCTTTGCAAGTTCTGCTCTTTCAGAAGCAGTTTTGTGTCCACTCCCACCACCTCCCTCAAGACTTGGGGCAGTCTTACTACAGTTCAGCTTTGAGGTTTGTCAGTTACAACTTCTCAGATCTCATTTTTTTCATATTAAATGAAGTTTGGAAAGTCAGGGAAACTTTAATCCAGACTACTACTAAAATTACACTGGAGACTGTCATGTCCCAGACACTAGAAAATAAAATTCAAGGCTGTGGGATTGTTACTGTATTTTTATTTCTTTTGCCACTGTTCCTGTTCTAGTTAGGTGTACAGAGAGTGTGTGTAAAGGTAAGGGAAGATGAGCTACGAGCCACTGAGGAGTTAAGCCTGAATGGTGCAGTTTGCAGGCTGCATTTTTAACAGCTGCTAGGTATGCTGGCAGTGAAACGGTGTGTGATACTGGAGTGGTACTCAATTCCTGTGATTGATTTTTTTTTTTTTTCCTTTAGTATTTGTAACCTACGGAGCTGAAGGGAATTATTTAAACATATGGCTCTTCAGTTTGCTTAGGTGATGATATATTCTGCCATAGCTGTCCTGAGTGACTTTCAGTGCCGTTAGTCAGGGTTAGGTAAGGTGCTGATCAACGTATACACCAGATGCCTTCCTCAGGTTGAAGTTTGCAGCCAGGATGTATGAAGTGTAAATGCACACTGCAGTTTTGGATGCTAATTTGCATAGCTGATGAATGTTGTAAATTAATTTGTGCAGTAGCATACAATTGTCTGAAGGTGCACTGTTCTACATAACAGAGCTAAAGTATGGTGAACTGGATGTTACTCTTGCACTTCGGAAAAAGCCTTACTTATAAGTGCAAGCTGTTCTCAGAGAGCACCCTGTGAAATTAGTAGTTCCTTTTCCAGAGAGGTGTGATCGTCCAAGCTTGATTTATCACTGAGATTGGGTGCTTGAAATGTAAACCACGCTCACCCCTTCAGTGCTGACCTCTGTTTCCACTTCCCATATCAAGCGACATGAAACTGGTGTTAAGCCTAAATGGATATAATGCAGAGGGTAAATAGTCCTTCCTGAGCACGGTGGTGTAAATGCTAGCTAACCGCATGAGGAGGGTATTTCTTCATTCACTTGTAGTTTTGTTGTGAGTGACCATCCTGTATTTCATAGGAATCTGAGCCCTTATTTAGAATGATGTAGTTGGAGCCAAGATTTTATTACATCTCGAACCAGTTTAAAAACAAGACTTGCTAAAGGACTAATTGATTTACTATTTCAGCTACTGAAAATAGGAAGGAACTTAATGAGTCATACTAGGTACATACAGTGATACAAAAGTACTGTTTATTTTCAACATCAAAAAGTTACTTGTCTTTGGTTCTGTGACTTGAAAGTCAATATAAAACCTGCTCACTTTGTCAGGTCTTAGTGTAATGTCAAAAAGAACTAGTGTAATACTTGCAAAATCCATCCTGAACACAAGCACTTCCTGCTCACACCTATAAGCAAGTGCTGTAAACAGCCACCTTCTGGCTGATTGTCTGCAAGAGGGAGCGAACTGTCTCTTCCAGCTCCACCAGCTGCTTGGCTTTGTCTTCCAGAACTTTCTGATTGTTTTCATATGTATTTTCCAAGTCTGTTGGCAAAGGAGGAAGAAAACAGCTTAATTAGGGGCGGTTTAATGCAGTAAAATGTAAATCATATGGATAAACTAATGCTCAAATTTTTTACTATGGAAGAGAATCCAGTTAGGAGGGGGGAAAAAGGCTGGAACAGCACCTTTTTGTTTCTTTACCACGGGGACATAAAAGTAGTAGGGCAGTAATATTCCGTAAGTGGAAATCCAGAAGTACACTTTGATTCATGCTGAAAATAATTGCCATTCTCTGCTCTGTGGTGGCTCTTACCAAACAGTTAAATGTTTTGGCTTGTTATGGTGAAGACTATTCAGTGAGTCTTTGTAACTGTGCAGGAACAGCTAAGGGGAAGGAGTTCCTGGCCTCGCGCAACCAGAAGGAAAACTTGGCTCCTTCCCGGGTAGCTATGGGCAGGTTGCCCCCCCTGTTTCAGTCAACTTGAATCATCAACAGTAAATATTAAATTCATCTGTGAACTGGAACTGCTGTATCCTGATTACCTGTTTTAATAGCTTTCTGGGGTGGGGGTAGGATCGTTTGAACATGGGGCTCTTGCTTCATCAGGTTAGTCCTCGTCCTAAGCGTGGTAGTTACGTTTCCTTCCCTGTGGTAGTTGTTGGAGTAGCAATAGGTGCCACACCAGAAGTTTGTGTCTCGCTGTAAGTTTCAGTTTTTCTTAATAGAAGTCTTTTGAATAAAAGACTGGTGTGCCCGTAAGAATAAGGAAAGCAGATCAAACCTCAGTACCAAAGAATGTACTCCCACTTCTTTCCCTGCTGCTGAGTGGTCAGTTTAACAGCATGATGTTGCTTCACAGCCTAAGATGACAACTTACCTCCCCAGAACAGCCTTACCTTTGAGCAGCTGGAGTTTGCTGTTTGCTTGAGCCAGCAAGGCTTTAGCTTCATCTTGCAACATGCCGGCTTTCCTCCTAGCGTCAGCCCACTCTTGTGTCTTCTTGGCAGTGAGATTTTCCACTGCTCTGTACTTGTCATTCAGCTCGGTGTTGAGGACCTGTTGTTCCAGATCGAAGCACAAGATGGAGCTCGTTCAAAAGACAACGCAGTGGGGGTTTGCATTTCCTCCCTCTTTACTAACCCGGGTGTAAAGGGACTACAGATGTTGGCTCAGTTAACAAAAGCAGAAACAGTGTTGGGCTATTTTTTCCTATGTAATATTCAAGACTTCAGTAAGAGTTGGGGTGCAGACTCATCAGTTGTCCTTTTGCAGATCCGTGCCTGTTCTAACACTGGCACCTGGCAAGGATTGATGGGATTTGGTGACCCAATTGTGTAACTAATGGCAGCCATGGCCCCCAGGACAGCTGGAAAGCTGCACATGGGAAGGAAGTGGCACTGCTTCTGGCTGAATGTTTGCGTTTAGGGAGGAATCCTCTCTTTACCCTTTCAGTAAGGAGAACAGCTGCCTAGATTGCGTAGGTGAAGGTGCTGGAGAAGCCATGAGGTTGGTTTCTCAGCTGTGCTTTTCAGTGCAAGGTTAAGATTAAGGAGTCCTGTGACCCAGCTGAATTCAGCTGATAGGCAAGTTAACAAGCTGCAGCAGTACTCGAAGTATCTTGTGTTTACTTGACAGCCACCTGAAATACTACTTAAGTGTTTGGAAACAATTGGTTTGATGGATAATACATCTCTCCTGGCAGAAGATGCCTCTCTGGAGACTGAGGGACTAACTATAGGCAGTGGATTACAGCAACGGAGCTTTCTTTGGCAGAGCTGCGGATTGTTTTGTTAATGAGCATTCTTCTGCTGTTACCAAGGTGTATAGCAGACACTGGGAGCAACACCATGCGGCTGCAGAGCAAACTTTGCGTCTCCCGTATTTAGAAACGATTCTGGTTTTATATTGAGCTAAGGATTTTTCTTGTCATGGAACCATAAATACTCTGTTGAAGGGAAAAAAAGTTACCAGTTCTCCTGTGGCAGGTAGTGGAGCTGAGGGACAGAAATAAATCTTATGAAGGCTGACAGTGTGACAGCCTGACATGTTTCCAGCAGCTGTTCTGGAACTGGAAAACTTCCCAATGTTGCTTTGTTTCTGGTACCAAAGTAAGTAAAAAGCGGCTACCTTTGGTAAGGGCATTAAGTGCTTTTTTTTTTTTTTTTTTAAGTCCCCCATAAACAAAATGGATCACCTGTATTCACTAACATTCCTTTAACCAAACATGGAGGCACAGCTTTCTTGGCTTTCCCTTGGCACCCTTCCTGAGCTTCTCACCTTTTTAACTTCTTCAGCATTTTGTTCTGCAATTACAATTGTTTGTTCTATATTGTCCACGTTCTCTGAATTTGTAGCAGCCTTTTGCTTAAGGTCTTCAACACTCTTCTCGAGCTCAAACAGACGCAAGGTAGCATTGTTCAGTGTTTCTTCAGATGCTGCATTTTCAGATTCAATCTAACAAAGAAGGACAACAGTTACATTTTCACAAGACGCTGGATGTAATAGTAAGCTTTCTGGATAAGCCCCAATTGACTAACTAGTTCATGTCCATAGATCTGATGTAAAACTGGGTGTTTTAGTTTTGTTACAAATGGCCAATTGCAGTCAAGATGAAATGATGTGAAGATGGGGTACATGTGGGGCTGCAAAAGCATGGAACACGGTTAAAAATTACCTATTTGTATTACACATGGCAAGAGTTGCCTAATCCACAGGCAAAGCTTCAGACGTTTGACTCCATCATTTAATAATGGACCTGTGAAGCTGCGTATTGTATAAGCTGGCCAAGCTTCACAGGTATAGATAGCGCTATGGTCTCATGAGGGCTTTGAGATAGATCTGATAATACATTATCTGACAAGACTACAGCAGTTGCCACTTAAACGGGTGCTGGATTATAGTCTCGTGCTGCAGCGGATGACACCGATACCAGGCTATGCCAGCAACTACTGATGGGGTCGGTAATTCGGACTTGCAGGCACCCTGGCACACCTGCTGTGTCAAGAGGGCTGCAGTCCTGCTCATCTACCTTCAGTGGTGCAGGATATGGGGTGAGAAAAGCCTTTTCTTTCTCTCTTTTTTTCAATTCTTTGTATTTTAAGGAACAAACGGTCCCCTAGCATCTGTTCTACTAACCCAAACGTTTATGTGAAGGCAGGAATGGTTTAGATTCATTTTAAGCGCAGTCTTTGATTTGCAGTACCCAAGAGCCTTCCCTAGACAAGCTGTACATCGGTTTCTAAGTATCAGGCTTGGTGCTGTTTCTGTAGTGTAAAAAATACTTGTAAAGAACTCACTGAAGTCAGCAGGTCTTGAGTTCCTTTAATGTCTTCATCAGCTTGTTTGATGGCTTTTTCAGCTGCATTTTGAGCTTTTTCAGCTTCTTCCAGTGCTACTTTCACCATGTCTGCTGTGACTTTAACGTCTGTTGCGCCTTTGCTGTGGAGCAAAACTATGTTAGTGCTAAAAATGCTTTTTGGAACTGGAGAAAGAACTAGATGTACACTGCAAGGGGCTGGTTTTGCCCCTTAGTGAAGGAATGAGAATCCGCATCGGGGCAAGTTAAACCCTGCATTTTCTGATACAATGAAATGGAAGTCTCGTACATACTCTGCTGGTGATGGGAAAGAGCAAAGACAGGACAGGGTTGCATACCTTGCTTTTTTAGCTTCCTCCAGTAGCATTTCTGCCCTGGCAATGTCTCCCGCGCTCTGCTGCAGGATGACCTCAACATCAGAAAGGCTTTCTACACGCTCACGAATATCTTCTGTCAGGGCTTGCAGCTGCTGGGGAGTGCTTGGCATCTCCATGTTCAGCACTTCATTAGCCACTGCCTCGATGCTATCCAGGTCAGCGCTGTCTTCTAGTAGATGGACAAAGATGTAAGTAAAAGCTTTCCCTGTCAAGTCCTGGTAGTCAAATTTTTTTGCTTCCTTAAGGAAAATCATGGGAAAACTGCCTCCCCCAGACTTAACAGAAAATAATGGCATTAAAAGTGCTTCCTTAGGGCAAAACTTCCTCTCAGAGGGGCCCAGCAGGCGTGTAGGCCCTGCTGGCATAGCTGTCTTGGAAGCCATTTGAAGATCTCTGTGATTAGTTACACCACGCTGGGGCTGGGGGGCACATGTGAGCCCACGGGAAAGGAAGCCAACAGCTGCACGTAAGTGTGTTTGTGCAAGCGGGAGGAGCGGGTTTGCTGTGCTGCTGCTCACCAGTGAGCAAGGCCCTCAGTTAACATTTACCCACTGTTTTACAGAGAGAAACTCACAATTCCCGACTTTCCTTCCCTTTAATAGCACTTTGTCTTTCTAGCCAGCACTCCTGAACGCACTTGGCAAGCTACAGCCTCAGCTGAAACAAACACAACGTGTCACAGTTTGCTCTCTCTTTCTCACTGTCTTGGTTGTCTCTTGTTTCCAGATTCCATCATACACACCAAATCTGGTTCAAACGGGGAGAGGGACACAACTATTGCAATTACTCCTTAGAAGATAACTTAGGGCTAAAGTTAGTTCTCACAAACCTAGAATTAAAATATAATATAAATGTAAGGGGTTTTACGCATTAGGAAGTCTCTAATCTGTTTAATAAGATTCCTCAGATCTTCATTGCTTCTGTCCACTTGTTCTTTTGTAGCGTTGGTTTTGAGTAAAACTGCTTGTGCATTTTGTTTTGCTTCATCAGCTCTCTGTTTCGCCTCAGAAACCTGAAGAGGGGAAAATGGAAGGCTTGACTGCATATTTGCTTATGCGTTAAGGCCTGTTTTAAAGCAAAAGTTCAGTTGGAGTCAGAGGTAATGGTAATGAGAAATATTTTTTTTTCTCATAAAACTCACAGAACACTTTTAAAAGCTGGCCACCAATCCTAGTTTAAACAACTCAGGCTAATGTTTACAGTTATCTGTGAAGCTCCCTTTCTGAGGATTGTTGCAAGCATGAAAAGAAGTATTTTGAAGTAAGCCAGGCACATACTTTGTCAATCAGTGTCTAAACTTGTGTTACAACTGAAAAATATATTTAAGAAAAAAAAAACAATCTAACAATAGATTTGGCATATTACCGTTCTGGAGAGCTGCTCAACTTCTGCTAATGCACTGAGGATGTCTCTGTCAAAGTCCATGGCTTTCTGCCAGGCGTTGTGAGCTACGGTCACCAGCCCCTCGCAGCCAGGTCCTCCACACTTCTTCTGTCCTTCGTCTGTTCGACAGTTTAAACCACCACAGTGGGACTCTGCGCAAGAGGCTCCTGCAGGAGTGCCACACGTCTGCAGAGACACGGCACACAAGGGAAACAGTCACCGCTTTATTTCCGTTGCTGCTCTGTGTTGTTCCTGCCCCTTGCAGTAGCATCCAAGCACCAGAGGGAAGGCAGCTGAAGTAGAGCTGCAAGCTGGAGGTGGTTCCTGCAGCAGTTCTGCACCAGTGTGACTTTAACCTTTTTTGCGCCCTCTGCGCCTTCCTGCCTTTCACTGGGTAGCAAACATGCAGCTCCCTGATGCTGAAGGAGCTGGAGGTGGAGGGAAGCCTTGCCTCACTCTCCTCATCCACTTTTCCTGGACATCATCTTTCCCTGGAAAGTTGCCCTTAAGCTTTGGTTTCAAGCTGGAAGCTACCACTGTCGTTATGCCTTTTGGTTGCAGTCTGCGCTACTGTTGGAGGAAAAACTGGCCAGCCCGAGAAACTATTTTATAGGGAAGAAAGTGTTTGATGCAGAGCAGCAGCATCTCTTCCTTTGCTCTAACGCCCTAGAAACGTAATAGAAGCTGAAGTGCTCCAAGTTGAACAGGAAATTATTTTCATCTCCCTTAAAGCTGTCCCATTCCCTTCCACCAAAGGGAAGGGTGCTCCAATTTCATCTTTCCAGAACACATTCCAATTTGTGAATTGTTGCCAAGGATGTGTTCTCATAGGACATTTCAGGGTAGACTTTTTTTTCAAAGCAAAACTATTTAAATTGGCAACATTGTACTGAGAATTATCCACTACTTGGTCAATTGTTTGGACAATGAATTCACTCAGGAGGTGCTTTAACCAGAGGGAAAATTGGAAAATGCCCCATTCTTGGGCATTTCTCTTCCCTTTCCACCGCACCCCTTTTGCCAAATAGTACTCACTAACTGAAGTACTTTGCAGCCAAAAAAAACCTCTCTGGGAAAACCTAGGGGCTGTGCCAAGTTAGTGCAGCTGCCTCCTGTGAAGTGTAAATGAGTCCCTCTTACCTGCTTGGCATGCAACCCAGCAGTAGCTAGAAAGCAAAAAGAATTGGGTTGGGTTTTGGGTTTTTTTGGTGTTTTTTTTTTTGGTGTCCTGTGATTACACCTCCAAGCAACTCCCTGTTTACAGCCTTGATAAACATCTACCCTGGATTTGCAGTCCTCAAGAACAGTCAGGCAGGAATGTAGGGGAAGGGAAGCTAAACAAAAAGATGTCTCTTTCTTCCCTCCTGAGAAAAAAGGAGGGCTGGGGGAGTGGGGAGGGATGACTGTAGTTGTAAAGAACAGGGGACAATCCAGCCTGTGACCTGGCCTGCCAGGGGAGTTAACGAGCCGCCCCCTGCAGCCTGCCTTCTTGTGGGATTGTGCTCTGAATGCAGCTGGCCGACTTCAAAGTGAAACCCAGGGAACACCCAGCCTCTCCCAAGAAAAAGCCACCCTTGAGCATGTTTACAGATGAGCAGGCAGCTTCAACAGAGAAAATGCCCTTTTGACTCCAGCGCCCTGTAAGTCCTGCTCTGTCTCAGGCACGGAGCAGTGATGCTGAGGAGGGCGGCCTGGTGGCAGGAGCAGAAGCGCGGCCTGGCCGGGCGCTGCCCAGGCACGGTGCATACCCTGCGGAGCTGCAAAAATGAGGAGAGGAGCCTAGAGAAAGAAAGCAAGTGCGTGAACTGAGAACAGGCTTAAGAGGATGGCTCTCGGTCCAGCAGACCCGCTATGCTTTTCTGCACGTGGGAGCTCTGGCCACAGCAAAGGGCTTGGTTAGAGCTGGGGTGATGAAAAGGTGGGTGCTTTGTCAGGGCTGGGAAAGTGGAAGGCTGGTGCCCGAAAGCCAGTAGGTCTCCGAGCCCACTGATCAAACTGCCGCGTTCTCGCCCACAAAATACCCTGTCATCCAAGAAACACACACTTTTCACGAGCAAACTGTATCTGCCAAGCTCTAATCAGTTCCTCCCTACCTGCCACTTCTTCACAAACAGACTTTATTTTTACCAGCTTTTTTTATTTGTACCAGCGATTCTCAGCCACGTACCTTCTCAGCCACTTCGGACAGATCCAGGCTCTGCAGCTTGCCTGCAAGTTCATCCAGAAGGCGCGACTGCTCCTCTTGATTAGCCTTGAACTGGGCCTCCTTCTCATTGATTAAGTCTTCCACTTCCTGCCGTGTTTGCGCTGACAGCTCCACGGCGCTATCGGGGTGAACAGTGGAGGCATTGACCCTCTCCTCTGCCTCCAGGGACATCTGGAAATACTTGGTGATACTATCCAAGGCCCCTGCAGAAATTGGAGGGAGCTGCTCAGAAATGTGTTCAGTATCCCAGAGGAATTTATATTATGGAGGTTGGCAGATGACACATCAGGGTTAGCAATATGAATATCAAGTTGAGACGCTACCCTCTGCAGATATAGTCATGCAAGGATGATGGAATCTGGACTCTTGGGGAGGGGGGGAAGGTTTTTTTTGGTTTTTTTTTTTCTTGGTTGACAGCATGTCAAGTTTGCTGGATTCTGAAGTTAAGCCTTTCTTTGACCCTAGTGACTGCATCCTGCTTGCCCTGAGGGCAAAAGGAGATGCAACCTTTCAGGTTTATAGGGCAACAGTCTGTTTTCTAAGGATTCACTTATCCCATAATTCTTGTTGCTTGCCCCGGGATGTCTAGCTTACGGAGTCACTGCTTGGAAACTGGTCACAGCTTTCCAAAGAAACAACTGCTCGATGCTGATTTATGGAACTGCTAGTTTTGGATAACTCCTGCAGAGGCCTTCAGTGGGTGTGAGGGATGCTGTGGGGGTGGCCACACTGCACCTCAGGGCAGCTTTCCTCTGCAGAATGCTGCAAGTCGGGGACTCCCCCACTCTACATCCTACTTGCCTCACTGTGAAATTCCACATTCACTGGAAACAAATCTCAGACTTCCTGCAAAGCAGGAAACATATTTAAAAAAATCCTTTGTTTCAAGTTGGAATGACATCAGCTTTCAAAATTTCGAAATAATTTGGTGACATTCCTCTTTCTTCAGCAAATGTTGATTCTTGGCCCATTTCAACGTGCCAATGGGCATACAGGGCTTGGGTGGTTAGGAAGAACTGAGCCCTTACAGCGTGCTCTTAGTCACCAAGCCCCAAGTAGTTTTTCCAACCAGAGACAGTAATTTAACAGACTGGGAAGAGCAAGGGAGATGTCCAGGTGCATCTTGGAATCTGCCATGCTTTCAGCTGTTGTGTCTTATCTGAAATGTATTGAGAGCCTTTAAGGCAACTCTGTGCCCCAAGAACGTGAGCCAGCTTTGCAATATGAAGGGGGGGGGGGGGAGGGGGTAAAACAAAATTCCTGCTGCATCAGCACCTCTGCTAAGGCACAGAAAGAAGGTGCCCTCCTAGGAACTGTGTTGTATTACAAGTTAGACAATTAACTGGGTATTTAAAACCATTCACTAATTAAATCTTTGGCCACCCCTCTACTTTCTCCCCCTCCCTGTGACACTTACCCCTAACATCAGAGATCTTGATGAACTCTAGCTGTTCTGCAAGCTCTTTCACAACACGGTCTAAGCTTTTGGCATCTGTCTCCAGTGCGCTCAGGTCAGCATCTGTGCTATTGCTCTTCACCGCTAAGGCTGACAGGTTTTCTTCTATGTCGGCTATCTTAACTGTAACATCTGCTGTCAGCTTTCTGTAAAACAGAGACACGGGCCTCAACAGGGGGAGGACGAAGAGTTTCAAGCCTCCGTGCTTCCCTTCACTGAAGAGTAGTGGTTAGAGCTGTGCTGAGCTTCTCCCACGGCAGGACCTGTCCTCCCTTGGTGGAGCTGTAAGTGATTTGTAACAACATGCCTACCTAGAATACTGTTTTGTTTCCTTTATCATACAAAACTACTTTTTAATCTACAGCACGTTTATAAACTCAAAGCACCAAATTGCTCAGAAAACAGCTGCTTTGTGTAAGATTAACTGGAGGCAGATTCCAGAGGCCTGGTGTAATGTTCTTGTACCATGGCAACTGCATAGGTCAGAGTTGACTACTATGATCCATACATAATTTGCTTCCCATCCCACACAGCTACAAATGCAGTTTTGATTACTACGAGCTCATGGGACAGATTTGAACTTCAGGAAGCAGCGGGGGAAGCCTTAGCTTTAACACAATGGATTCTTTTAACCCATCTGGAAAGATCCCTCCTCACCAGCTGTTTCTCAAGGGCTGTGAAGGAAAACCTCCCGCCCTCAGCATTCAGCAGGGCCTTGGTGAGCCACAGAGCAGCTTTAGCTAGCGGGATAACCCTAAAAGGAAAGACAAGTGTATGTTACACATCAGTGCTGCTGTGGAACAGAAGTGGGCATAGGAAGCTATTCCCATCCGTGGTGATCCCACCAGTGCCAGGGTTTCTTCACTCTGAAAGAATCAGGCAGTGTTTAAGCTCTGTGATCAATTTACAGCTCTCTCAATAGCCCAGCAGCCTGCTGTTTTACAGGAGTCCTTCAATGCCCAGCACTACTTCTGTACAGCCAGAGAGGAGCAAAACCAGGTACACATATGCATACGTTAGGGAAAAGCAGCTCCTCAGACTTCCCTCCGTACACACAGAGCCCAAATGCAGCAGCCATCTCCAGCTGGAGAGCGGGAGCTGCAGGGCACAAGCGTATTCCTGAGACATCTGAGCTTTAATCCTCGCCCCTTTGCTTTCTGCAGTCCCCTTTACAATGCACCAGCAAGCTCAAGCAGTGGCACACGGGGCTAGAAAGCATCTGTAATCCTACTTGATGTTAGACTGCCTCCAAAAGCACAAACTACCATCTTTTGTATGCTTAGCTGTGAAACAAAATACAGGGCTTCTACCCTGAGAAAAATGGAAACGATCCTGGTTATAAAGCTGGTGCTTCCCCCCCCACATGCTCAGAGTGCAGAAACGAGCCCAAGTTTCCAAACCATTGGCTACATACGGAAATCCAGGAATTTAATCTCTCCCCTCTTCATTCTCTCACATAATAGCAGTGTTTGTCCTTTGCCCTGGGGGAGTGCAAGGCAAGCGTGAGTAACTCCACGGTAATTAGCTGCCTGGCGCGCAGTGGGAGCAGGACAACCCCTGCCCACAGCGTGGTAGCTGTGCTGCTCCTACCTTCCCCAGCCAGGGATGGATGCTCGCTACGGGCGCTCAGCACGGTGAGGTGCTCCACCAGCTCTGGGAGTTGCAGTGTAGCTCGCCCAGCTGGAGGAGCGGAGCTGGGTGTCCTCAGCTCAGTGCGAGGACATCAGTCACTCAAGTAAATCCCGGCTTGCTGGTACTCCCACTCATTCCCACGCTAGACTTTTCCATGTAACTGCAACTGTACTCACTCTGCTTCCTCGAAGAGATTCCCAATGTTCTTCAGGGGCTCGGCAGCTGGATTTTGAGCAATGATTGTTTTAATTTCACTGAGCTTCTCCTCCAGGGTGTTGAGTGTCTGCTGGTATGGGCCAGTGACTCCAGTGATTTTGAGGGCATTAGCCCTATCCAGGAACTGCTGGGTCCTATTAGCCAGCTCGCTGATGATCACATCCCAGAGGGCGAAGCACTGGTGGCACGGCGTGCAGTCAGGGAAGAAGCCCGAGTAGCCCCGGGAGCATTTGTCGCAGCGTGGCCCTTCCACCCCTTCGCTGCAGATGCACTGCCCTGTGGCGCGGTCGCATTGTGGGGTCTGGATGCCACGAGGGTTACAATCACAAGCTGGAAGGAGAAAAAGGCGTGTGTGAAGGTTACAGGGAAGGAAATGACAGTGGGGAGGGGGGTAGGGGGGCAGAACCAACCCAAAATACCAGTTTTAATGAAGTAGGGAAATGAGCGTCAATGTGGTTTGTGTCTAGATTATAGTCAGCTAATTACGGATGTGTCTCCTTGGGTATGGGGGAACCAGGGCTGAGCATGAAAGGGCAGAGAGACAAGGAAGTAACTCTAGGGGAGAACAGGATTTGCACATCACAGAAACAGGCACAATAATGGAGCAAGGATGGACACTTCTTGGAATGTTTGGATCTCAGCTGGATAGCAATTAAAGAAAAAAAATTCCACTCCTACAGTGAAGAGTAAGCAGAGTCAGGCTTTCCAGATGGGAAAAGAAACAACAGGTGGGCACGTAGCAGAGGCGTTTCAGAGCAAAACATGGGTGAAACAGAAAAAGTGAACAAGGAACAGCCATTTACTGTCTCCTCCAGGACAGGAGTAGGGCTCAGCTGAGGAATCCCGCAGGTCAGAATCAATCACCCTTCCCTGCACCTCCCACAAACAACACAATGGAAGGAGATAGATGATTACACAGCACTTAACTAAGTGGTGGAGCTCCCTACCATAAGACACTGTGAGTGCTAAAAGTTGAGGTAGCTACAGAGAAGAACATGAAAATTCATGGAGTATCAGCCCTTGAGATGCAGAGGTACAGAGCCTGGCTCTGCTAGGTACAGGGGAAGAGGGAAGTCTTCTTCAACACACTGCTTGTCACCCTCAAGTGGGAATGAGGACGATTAACATATTTTTATTTTTAATTATTTCACACTTTGAGCACCAACTCAGGAGTCAGTATTCATTCTGAAATGGACCTTCATTCTTGTTTTATTTTTGTAACTGTGAACATCTACTTATCTTTCTATGCTAGTCAGGTGAGACCCAGGGGCTCCGGGTGATTGCCAAATTGGAGTGATAAGGTTTGGGCAACACTCTTTTTTAACACGCTGTTAGAAGAAAGATGCACTTCTTTGGCACTAATGGACCAGAACAGAAGTTACTCAATTAACCTAGCGATGCACAGCCATTTCTGAAAGCACAGACACACTCTGCACGCAATAATGCTATCAGCATTATTATATCAGGAGAAGTCCTTCCAAGCAGCAGGGCTGCCACTTGAGCTCTCCTCCTCCTTAATTATGCAGGCAGCAGTAGAAGAAATTATCAACCTGCAAAACTTTTTCTAAAGGGATGGCAGCAAAGAACAAAAAGAGAGGCCTTGAAAACAGGCAGATCATCTACCTACCATCCTGGCAGAGCACACCCGAAGCAGGTCAAGCACACGCTCCTTGAACAGGAAAAGGACTGCGATACCTGATCAAAGCCTTCGCTTACACATCCTTTTACCAGGCATCCTTGAAAGAGGTTAATGGCTCAAAAAAGTCCATAAATCAATTCACACACCCCAAGCACATGCCCCCTTGAAAAAAAAAAAAGGGCAAAACACAAAGCCGTTTTCAAGATTGTACACTGTTTGCTTCAATGCCAAAATGCAGTGGTGGTCTTCAGTTCAAAAACTACACAAAGAGCCTCAGCAGAACAAATCGCTCCTCAACAAAACGACGTTCTTGTACAATGTGAATATGATAGGCAAGAGACAAAAATAACTTCTGCTGCCTGCACAATTGAGCAAAATGGTCCTTTGTTCTTTGAATTATACCCTGACACAAGAGATTGTTTTTACTTTACATCGAAAGTGCTTAAGTAGTCAACTCACCACAGAATATGTTCCCCGCAGGCAAACTGTCAAGTTCCTGTTAGGAGGAGGTCAGTTAACCCTTCTGTCAACTAATAAGGTCCTGTATAATGACGAATTGTCCATATTCCTCTGTACAGAAAGAGGCTAAATTGCGTGTGGTTTTTCTCAGAGATCCCAAGATCTGATCACGTTACATGAATACTTGCTGCTGGCAAATCACATCACTATATTTACTCAGGGATTTAAAAAGCTTAAAGTGAAAAAAACCCAGCCCAACCTATGCTGGTAATTCTACTCCTGAGTACCTGCGTGTTCAGGGAAGGGAGATGACACGGCTTTAGTAGCATTTACATGGTAACGTGGATTCCAAAATCTCGACAGAAAATACTGGGGAAGGGGAGAGGAAAATTTTAGTACTAGCTCAGTTGCAGAGCGAAAATCCAAACTCCACTGTTGCCTGGTGGGAGATGACAAAGAGCAAAGAAGTAATTTATTCTAGATGCACCACAACAGTTGGAAGAATCATCACATTTCTAGAATTTTATAAAACTTCCAAATGGAGCTTTCTGGGACCCACAAGAAAACTGTAGAAGATGGCTAGAAACATGAATGTGGGTGATTTATCCGGTTTAGGATTCTCTGTCAAGCCCAGAAGCAGGCAATGCTGGCTCTGCATTACTTCAGTAGTGTGAATCCAATGCAGATAAAATGGCTTTCAAAGGGGCTGGTTTCACACTTGCTCTTTCTTTTTTTCCTGATCTTCCAAAGCCCCTAACCGTGCACAGGACTGCACCAGCTTTCAAACCAAAAGGTAAAACTTGAAGGTAATTTTATCTCTATTTTTGAAGTAAAATCACATAGTCTAAGCGAAAAACAAGAAAAAGCCTCCCTTGGAACTGGAATAAGAAGATTCCAGTAGATTTTATTTTCTTTTGCTTTTGAAAATTTGGGAGGCATTTCCACATGTTGGTGGTATGGTGTCTCTAGCTACAGCCTTACTCTTACTGTGGCTGTGACTGAAGCATTTTTTAAATTCTCACAAAAGCATCACTGCTCCTCTTACAGCTCACATCCTGCAAGCAAAGCTTTCATCTCACAAATGACACGTGCATGCCAGGGTTTGGTTATACACAATCTTCTTTTTTAGAGTCTAGATGACCTTAGCCAAGTGCAACTGAAATCATCTCTGTTCCTTGCTAGAGTCAGTCTCTGAGGGCGTCTATGAGAAACTGGGTCCCAAGTGCCACACATGGCACTAGTGACTAAATTTGGCCAGCCAGAAAGCTACAGGAACTGCTCTTCTGCCCTCCATGGCCAAGGGGAACAGGACCTCCAGTATCTCCAGTGCCGTTAGAGGAGCCATGTATCCCATGGCCACCACCAACAGGCTATTTCACTCCCTAGCACACAGCACATCCAAGGCCCTTGCAGAAAGCATCGTCACTTTACAGCATGGTGGAGATCAAACCTGCAACTGACTTCAGCTGCGGTAACTTCTCAAGAGGAGGCAAGCAAGCCTGGAATAAGATCATATAAAGCCTTCTACATAATGAGTGCCTTGAACACTGTGGGCCACAAGGTAAACAGCTCCAGAATCCATGAGAAAGGAAAAGAGGACTTCCTAGCTGGCACAGATTGGAAAAGGCTAGTTACAGGATTGGCAAATAGCTCATGGAAGAATAACCACATGCCAAGTTACATATGCATCATTCGTGACGGTGGGTGCCCATCCACCAAAAGGATTCACGTGACATTTATCACCACCAATGAACTGGGATGTGAAAACAGAGGATGCCTTGGATTCCACCACCTGCCAGAAACAGAGCGAACACTGTACCAGAATGATCTAGCATGCCATGCCCAGCATTGTTTTCGGCCAAAGTACCCCAGCATCATATCTAGATGCATCACATCTTACCCCTCTATCACTTCTTTCCTTGATGTCCAACTATTCCTACGGCCACCATTTGAGCCAACTCCTGTGCAGTCCTGTGCTAACAATACTCTCTGTTACAACAGTTTTGCTTCTGATGTACTTGAACAGGCTAAAGCAAACACAATCTTCAAAGTATACCCTGACTCTGGAGATGTCAGCTCTAACCAGCACACTCATAAGTCTGATATAGCACTTGAGTAGCTATACACCATCTAATTTTAGCTTATGCCTGCTTTATCTAATTTGCCCCAAGAATTACAAGAAACAGGCAGGCACATCTAGAGATGTAGAAGCGTTTCAGACACTATCCAATAGCCAGTGATGGCTTTGTACTCCACCTAACATAGTATCTGTGGAAAAAGGAAAGACATAATGTCCTGTAAGCCCTTTTTAAATGCCTTTCCTATGCTTACGTGCCTAGAAAATGGGAACAGCGGCTCATTTTGTACCATAAACCCACACAGATGCTGAGTTTACTGCGAGACATTTAGATGCCTGAACCAGTTTGGGTTGGAAATGGCCTTCAGGACAAATGGTTGATTATTCTCCCTTCATACAGAGGA
The DNA here is from genome assembly GCA_013399095.1 of Psophia crepitans. Taxonomy (NCBI): domain Eukaryota; kingdom Metazoa; phylum Chordata; class Aves; order Gruiformes; family Psophiidae; genus Psophia; species Psophia crepitans. The sequence continues at coordinate 156,272 of VWZZ01003609.1, read as the reverse complement.
GTGGATGAAGGCCAGGGTGAAGAGCTGCAAGTTATCACAGACTAGGCTGCTTGCTTTGAAGATCAGTTAGACAGGGATTAAATCTGTCTCCAAGCAGAGCAGGACACTGTAGTACCTCCCATGGAAAATACACAGGGGAAAGAAGCTTTTTGAAATCATTGGTCAAAGATCTGAGGGTTTTCAAAGGAGCATTTACTAAGTTAAACAATAGGTTTCTGTTTCAAAATGTCATTTTGGAACTGAGTGTATTGTTTTCTTTAATTGAGTGTTTAACTCAATCAGACATTCTTCTGTGGCACACATTGACTTAAGTGAAATGAGTTTTGACAGGAAAATTTTCTAGCCAAATTCTTTAGTCAGGATCTGTTGATTAGCAGCTGAGGACTACCACAGATTGTAGCTGCATCTTTCACAAAGGCATGTGCACACACGTACGCGCGCACACACACAGAGTATCCATGAGTAATTTTTAGACCACCTTGATCAATCCATTTCTCTTCCAGTAATGTTTTTCCTAGATCTTAAAGATAACACTTGTACACATTATTGAATGTAGTCTTGTAGAAACCTAACAGGAGAAATTCCAAGGAAGTAAATGACTAGCTCGACTGGTTTGCTTCAAGCTCACAGGGCTCTCTGAACCACTGTATCTTTCACTTACTCTGACAGCTCTGCTACCTTTCCTCCGATTTTAAATATTCAGAACTCACCTCCATTTGAGCTATTGTACTATATGGCATATTTGCATATCACTTAATTTAAACTAAGGTGTGTCAGAGCAGTGGATACTACAGCTGAGATGATTTAATGGATACTGAAAGGGCTGTATGAAGATCAGTATCAGTGTTTGATGCCTTATTGCAGGATGCTAGGAACAGCTGAGTGTCATACATCATCCTACACAGAAATAATTTTTGCAGAAACATTTTCTTTACTGCTTGAGATCAGGGACAGAGAGCATCACATGTTTAACTCCTCTGCAGAGAGAGAAAAAAACCAACGGGTTTGTTCAAACATGATTTCCTGGCATCACTTCCCGGTGGTAGAGAGGCACTACGATGATAAAACCATTCAGCAATTTGTAAGGTTGTAAGTTTTGCAGAGCTAGCAAATTTCTTCTGAATAATCAGCTATTGATTCAAATTACCCTGTAACCATATTGTTAACTCCTCCGCGTTACAATTTTCAGTACGAGTGTTAAGATAAGATCGCAGCCTAGAATTGCTGGAGTTGTGCTGCATTTTAACATGCTAGCAGACCTTGCCAAAAGGGCAATTTTCTGGAAACAATCAATAAACATTACAATATTTTAAGACCACAGGTCAATTGAAATTATGAAACTCAAAGTGAAAATTCTATTTCCTTCAGCGTAGACTTTGTCAGACTTCCTTTAGACACTTAGCGCAGAAGGAAAAGAAACATCTGTAATCTTTCTCTCTGCACCATAAACACCTCCTCTAAAAGCAGCCTACGTGACTAGGTTAACACTCAGGTGTTAAATTATGATTACAAAGCCTATTCTTAAATGGCAATGGAGTAATTGTCAGTGAATAGATGCTTTGGCACCAGATACGTAACAAAGACTAAAAACTAAGAAAAACAACTTTCTGCCAATGTCTGCAATGAGTATTTGATAAAAATGTGACTTTTTTCATCTTAGTTCAATTCAATTCTGGTTTTTACAACCGGACTTGATAATCCATATCCAACACAGAAAAACATTGACAAAGGTATGCTTCTTGTAAAGGGCAGACAGTAATACAACCTAACTTTCAGTCTCATACAGTGGCTTTTACTAACTGCACTCTGTTCTGCTTGTTCAATGAAAACAGTAATGATAGTAAAATTGTCATCTCCTTCATATTATACAAAACCCAGAAGCTTCAAATATGTGCTGTGCAAGGGCATTGTTCGAGCTGCCTCTGCAGCCACACCATATCTCAGAGGCTTCCTGGGAGCCTGGAGCGTCCTGCCAGAAATGCGCTTTGCGGGCTGAAGTCAGCGCAGAGCTCGGCACGCCCAGTCCTGCACTGTGGTTGCCAGGCTTGGGAAAAGCTCCAGCAGAGTGCCTGGGAGACTCAAGTTTGATGAAATTTGTAATCCTATTATTTACTACCTTCACAAGGATTTTTATGCACATGCACACATTCACGTGCAGGCTCAGGTAGAGCTGCGTATAGCTCATAGCTGAAACAGCCAGCAGAGCCCTGCTGGCACTGGCGCCCGAGCAGCCGATGCTCACTGCACAGCTCCTGCCCACTGTAATCCTCACAGGGACCCGCACGAGGCTGAGAGACACGCTGGGCTTTTCCCTGCCCTCTATGCCTCTTCCTGTGCTTGTTTCAGGCACTGTGTTAAATTAGCTGAGTAGCTGTCGTGGTTTTTTGAAGCATGGGGTAAGCAGTCTCTGAAGACCCAGTCCTACAGACTCTCTGTGGTGTGTAATCCCCAACATGCCTCTGTGGGTGGTGGGAGCGTACTCAGTACTGAGGGGTTGAGATGCTGCCCAAACGCAGGCACCTACCTTTACTTGCCCAAGCAGTCTGATCCCATGGGAACATGCAGAGAGGAGACATCAGATGATGCTTTCTCTCCACTGCAGGGCGCAGACTGCAAACCAAAGCACCCAGACCAGGTGCTGCCTTCCTCAGCTTCTGCTTCACCATCTCCAATATTACCAAGACTTCTACAGAACAAGTCACAGGCAGCAGCCTGCAATGGTCACTACCACTGAAGCATGCCCTGCAGTCCAGTTTACAGCAGAGTGTGCTGGGACCCCAGGGTCACGTCCACAGCATGGTGCTGCTGTGAGTCCCTGGAAAACCATGAGGGGCTGTGGCCCCTGGCCTGTCCTGGATGGTCCATTTTGTCATCTCTACATAGCTGTGTCCACAGATTATTTGTAAGCACTTGTGTTCGCCTGACTTCACTTTTTTTTTTGTAATTAAAAAAATTGGTAAAGGGTATCACAGCAACATGGGCAGTACCGTTCCCATTTCTCAGCAGGAGCTCGTGTCTCTTGATGCCAACAGCCTGAAGATGTCTTGTGAAGTTATCACACATTACCATCTCTTGAGTGATGCACCCTGTGATGTCCAGCCTTCAGCTGAAGCCACTTGCCCCAGCCAGTGGAGGATCCTACCCTGGAGTTGTCAGGACTCATGCCCACACCTCCGCATCAGCTCGATGCCCGCAGTGAAGACCATACTCACAAGGCCGTCCATACTCACATGGTTCAGGACTCTCGCCATTGCCCATCCAGATCAGTTTGTATTTTCTTCCTGAACGCAGCACAAACTGTGGCCATATTGGCTGCTTGGGCCAGCCTGAGCGTGCTGCTGAGGGCACGTGGCAAATACCATGGCCAGGGGTCCATGTGTAGCTGGAGCCGATGTTTTTGTGATGAATCCCCATCTCAGTTCCAGCTTCACCTTGGCTGCAGGCCATATTTAAGCTATTTTCAAGGGGCGTTGCTCTGCAACTCCTTAAACGGCAGTTTTCCAGTTTGCCCGCAAACCGCTTACCACCAAGCACTGCTACCTGCCCACATGGCAGCTGCACATCTGCCAGCCTGAACATCACCCCTCCACTCACCAGGACTAAACGAGGACTGAGAACACTCTTCTATCCCTGCCAAGGAAGCACGGGAGACAGGGCGGGAGGCACTGACAGCACCGTGCTGGGTAGACTCAGCAGCGCGTGGGGCTGGATGTGCTCCACGAGCAAGTGCATGCTTGGAGCTCCCCCGAGGCATCGCACCACAGGCTGCCACGGCTCAGTCCTGAGCAGTCTGCGCACGTGCCAGAGACCTCCTGTTGGATGCAATCCTGAAGGAAAAATCTGCATTTCCACCGAGAGAGTCTCATGTGTTACTTGGAGGCAGAAAGGGTGGCAGGTAGGAGTGTAGAGCTTGCATGGTAAAAACAGGCTTTGAAGAATATATCGTCTCTCCAGATACTTTAAAAAGCAGGTTTTCACATGCTCAAAAGGCAGCAGAAACTCCATGAGAGACCAACTGCAAACCTGCTGATAAGGTATGCAGATGGACTCTGTCAATAAACCCTGATGGAGACAGCTGATACCAAGAGACAATCCCTGCCCCAGAGCTGGCAGGGTCAGCACCCCTCACCGCGCCAGAACACACACACAGCCTCCCCAAAAGGCCCACCACCCCCCCTCCCAGAAACCCAATATGTACTCAGGAACTGGGACAATTCCCCAGTCCTTTCATCTGCTGCTTTAACCAAGTAGCTGTGACCTGTCTATCTGGTAAGATAATGGGCTCTAAGGTATCTCTATTGTAAGGGATTTATTAAAGACCACAGCAAGCACATTCCTCCCTGCAGGAAAAAATACCTTAATCTACTGCAAACCCTCCTGGCAAGGGCTCTTATTTGAACAGATCAGAGATACAAGTTTGTTCTGGTCTGGACAGTGTTTGAAGTTTCTTTTCGAGCTAATGAACAGACTTGTTTATAATGAAAGGACAGAGAGCTTCCAGTTTTCTAAACAAGCGACTTCATGGCGCTCTGTTTTGCAGCATGTAGCTATGGCTAACCCAATGCTTGGTCTCTGCTCACATCTTTATTTTCATCTGAAATATAAGGGAAGTCTCCTACTAAAACAAAACCCTTATTTCTTCAGGACCAGTCTCTCTAACAAGACGTAAGAGGAGACAGTGGTCTTCTACTGTGCATGATTTAAAGGCAAAGGAAAGTGGTTTCCAGACCAATTCTCAGACCCAAACACTTGTGATGTTTTCTTACCACACTGGCTTACCTGACAGCATTGCAACCTAATGGTTAAAGAAGAGTTAGTTTCTAAACAGAGAAGCTTGTTTCTACATAAGGGTGCAACAAGAAATAAAACAAACTAGGCAAGCGCTGGGTCAGGCTCCTGCTGTGCCTCCCATCCCTGGAGGCACCAAAACCCCAGGGACAGATCCTAACATGCCTTTTTCCCTCATTTCCAAGGCTCGTGTGGGCACTGGTGGGGGTCACTGGAGGGGCTGCTCCCAGCAGAGTGTCCCAGCACACCCGGGGGGTGACGGTGTGCCCGGTCACCGGCTCATTTCCAAAAGGAGCAGGTGGAGCAGGCGCTGGGGTTGGACTCACCTTGGCACTCCACGCCTGGGTCGCCCCAGAAGAGCTCCTGGCACTCCCGGCAGGTCCGGCCTCCAAAGCCCGGCATGCACTGGCACTGCCCCGTGAACTGCCAAGGAAAAGCCCAACAGGAGATGTGACCACCTCGGCAGCTCGGCCCCACGCTGGAGCCAAGCCCGTGCTGCCGGAGCATTCCCCACGCTCCCTCACCTCGTTGCAGGCAGGCCCAAGGGAGCGCGTGGAGTCGCAGCCGCACTGCTCGCAGCCGGCACCGCTGGCGAGCCTCCACGTGTGTGGGGCACAGCGGTCACAGGTCTGCCCCACCACGTTGGGGAGGCACCGGCACTGCCCCGTGGCTGCCTCGCACTGGCAGCTCTCCGAGCCCTCGCAGTCCTCCCGGACGGTGCCCAGGTAGTTGCAGACGCACTCTGTGAGGGAAAGAGCATAGCACCTCCATGTCAGCCTGCCCTCTTGTTACCAGACCTCATCTAGTTCATTCTCCGAGTCCCCAGAGATGCAGGCAGATGCTGCATGTCCCAATGCCTGTGGCCAGGCCTGGCTGACCCAGCGATGAATGACATCCAGCACCGCACAAGGGCCCTCCTCGTGTCCCAGGCTGGCCACCCCTATGACTTCTGCACCAGCACACAGGAGGTGACAGGAGCCCCTCATCCAAGCAGCCCAGCCTTCCCCCTCTTCTCCTTTCCCTTCTCTGTACACAACCAAAGCCCAAGCCTGCCCTGCTCCTGCCAGCCGGCTGTGGTGGCAGGGCTGCTTGGAGCGGCCGATGGTGTGCCAGGCAGAGCAGGGTTCCGTTTGCCCACCCAGCGACCCGTCTGCCCTGCTGGGCTGTGTCTGTTGCCGAGGGAGAGGAGGAGGGCCTGCCTTCCCACTGCCCAGCTCGGCTCTTCACCACAGACCTGCTCCCACTGCCCAGCCACATCTGCAGGGATGCTGGTGTGAACAAAAGACAAACACCGCCCTCATCTCTGGAGAGGAGATAAACAAAGATGGCTAACGAGGGGAAGAAACCCCTATCCCACAAAAGCCTCATCCTTTCGGCACCTGTAAATGCTGTCCCTGCTCTCCCTGTCAAACGTAAAGGACTCTCCTCCCAGCTGAGCTGCAGGGCAGCCGTACGCAACTCCAACTACAGGTAATGAGGTTTCCCCTCCACCCCAAATGCTCCCAGGTAAATTAGAAAGAGTTCAGGTGGCAGCTGCCACCCCGTGACACGGCTGGCAGAGGAGCTGCGGCTGCGCCTGCCCACTCACTTCGGCAGTCCTGCTGCAGGGCGCTCCCATAGTAGCCCTGTTTGCAGAGGTGGCAGTTTTCACCCTCTGTGTGATACAGGCACTTCATGCATGTTCCCGTCTTCTTGTCGCAGGCCTCCGGGTCAGTGGTGTCGATGTTGTTGTTGCACTGGCAGGGCTGGCAGGCGCCGCCAACCTCATCGGGGCTCCCAAAGAAGCCAGACGCACATTCATCACATCGACTGCCTGTTTGAACAAACAGGCATGGTGGGAATTACCCTTACGGCTCACTAGCACACAGCCCCATAAACAGCAAAACTGAGGCAAGACAAGAGAGGCCATTAATGGGGGGGTGTTAATTGGGTCATGCTCAAAGCAACAGAGGCAGCGCTTGGTGAGCCTGCAGCAGCTTCATGCAGCATGGATGGTACTGCCTGCAGTACTGCCAGCACACTCGTCCCCTCGGTTCTGCTGCTGCCCTGTCCACCTCTGCCGACCACCGGTCATCCCTCGCCACGTTGCCGAGGATGAGGTTCATGGTGGTGTAGGCATTGCTCTGCCCTGGCACCTTCCAAACGCTGCCAACCTCCAGCAGCAACATTTATGCTGGTGCTGTGGTCACATCCAACAACCCATACAAACATACCTCCTTGCACCAGGAGGTTCAACCCAACCAGCCCCCCTACACGCACCCACCAAGTACCTATGTATCCCACGCTACAGACACACACGACTTGCAGTGTGACCGGGTCCTGGTAACAGCTGCTGGCAAACTGGCGTCCGCTCTCGGGGCCATCAGGGCAAGGGCAGGGGCGGCAGTGGTCGCCTGATCCCAGGACGGGGTCTCCATAGTAGCCAGCCTGGCACCTGCACGATGGGGTACATGGCATGCAGGGGACCGCAGGCAAAGTGACTGCAGCCTTGCCATAACTATGCTCAGGGTTTCAACCACGGTGAAGAACCAAAGCGCAGAAACATCCTCGAGGCTCTCTTGTGCCACTCACGCTCCAAGCAGCTGTGCCCACAGAGGCAATTTTGTTTGGCTCACACCAGTGTCAGAGCAGGAGACCCAAGGCAGATGCCTCTCTTGGGGCTTGCAATGGAGAAAGCCCCTCTGAAGCCCTGGGGTCCTGCAACATGCTCTTGGTCACCTGGGTATGCGCTGCTGGGAGGCACAAGGCTGCGGGCAGGGAAGAGGGGGTCCCCAATCCCACCCTCCAGGACCACCAGAGCTGCTCTGGCTCTCAGGGTCCAGGGACTTCCCCTGTGACTTCACACTCACCTCAGCACCAGAGCCGGAGGGGAGGGGAGCAGCTGGTGCACCCATCCTGCTGCAGGGAGAGAGAGGGGCCAGGGAGGGGTGAGCACGCCATACCTCTCGCAGTTGTGCCCCGCTGTGTGGTCCCGGCAGCTCAGGCACTCCCCGGTGTAGGGGCTGCAGTCATCGGCGTGGCCATTGCAGTGGCAGGGCTGGCAGCTGGGGAAGCCCCAGAAGCCGGGCAGGCAGCGGTCACACTGCCGCCCGTACACCCCAGGGAAGCAGTGGCACTGGCCCGTCTCTGCGTCGCAGAAGGTGTTGTAAGAGCCTCGGACGTGGCACTCGCACGCTGCAAGGAGAGGGGGAGAGGGGCTGCATTTCCACGGCAAGGCCTAAACTCAGGGCGCCGACCGCAGTACAGCGCAGAGCCACGGGTTTAACGTACGTCGGCATCCGCTCGGCCCGAACCCAAAGGTGCCAGGGGCACATCTGTCGCACTGTCTTCCAACAACGTTGGGACGACACTGGCACTGTCCTCCGCTGGGGTCGCACACCGAACTCAGGGAGCCCTGGGGGTCACACTGGCATGCTGAGTGGAGAAGAGCATCAGGGGGAGTGAGTACCATGGTGCAGGACATGAACCATGAGCCTCAACCCACGCACACGCCTTCCCCGTGTAAAACGCTCTGCCTGCAAGCGCCATCCAGCTTCCAGGCACAGTTTGCCCTACAAGTAGATGGTTACGTACACAATGCAGTCTCATGTAACAGAGCAGAAATGCTGAATATGATGTTCTTGCAGACATCTGTCATGGGGGTTTTCACAACACTCCTGCTGTTTTCCAGACACCGGTATCTTTGGAAAGTTTCCCAAGCGCTGTTCGTGACCACGTTTTCGCCTGAGCCTCCCACTGTGAATATGTCCAGCGATTTGCAGTATGGCATGAGAACAAGCTACAAAACAATTTTACAATGACAAAGTGTCACTATTTATAAATAGCTTCCACGAAAATTGTGAAAATTCAGTATTATCCTGCTTCTTATCATCCTTTTTTGGCCAAAAAGCAAACAGCCAGACAGAATTTGGAAGGAAAATGACAGTATTTCTCTAGTTTTTGGTGGAATAGTTCTGGTATCTACCAAATTGTTACCACCTCTACCAAATGCTATCAGTTCAAAAGAAAAAGACTGACGTTGACATTCATGACATACATGGCACACATGAGCCTCTCCAAAGAAACTACAGGTCTGTGGAACTAGCTGTAGTCCTGTAAAACATGGCAAAAGCTTCTTAGCAGAAAAACAACCCACATACTTTGAGACTGAAGAAACCTCCACTGCTTTACACTGTTCAGCTAAAATCTGGCTTCAGCCGTAAGCAACAGCATTGTTAAATATTACTTTGGATTACACAGACGCATGGCAGAGGAGATGCAAACTTTCAGGCTTTTAAACACACTTCTAGCCCAGAGCATCCCCGAAACAATTTCTGCTCACAGAGTCAATGAGCGTGTACGGGCTCTCCGTCTCTGTATCCACCGAGGAGTACTGGGGCAGCTCCAGGCGGATGGTGTAGTTCAGCCCCTTCTCAAAGCAGACGGGCCGCGGGAGAACGACATATCTGGATTAGGAAAAGGAAACAATTCTTACTTCAGACGTCCGGCACCATAAAATGTTTCAGGTGGCCCTATAAAGCAATCGAGATAATGCAAAGCAGCCAAGACCGGGCAGAACAAAAGCTGCGATGTGAAAGAGGCAGTCTGGAGGCTTGTGCAAGTCACAACCGGAAAAGCTTATCGGCAAGGTAAAGAGTGATACTGATGTTCATTCACAGGCTGTGCAAACACTCCCCCCCCACTTCACTCAGTGAACAAATCAAATCAGAAAACAAGAATAAACTTAAAAGCTTTGAGTCTACAGACACAACGCTAAATATGTCTTTATAATCCATTGGAAATTAGATTTCATCCTTTTTCATAGAGGTCACAGCAAACCGAAAACGTGACGTTATTCTGTTTCAATTTTTTAAATGTTTTTACTCCTTCTGACCCATCTGGTCATACCAACCTGGAGCCGGGTGACAGTGAGATGACCTGATTATCATCATCAGGAACTGTATTGCCACACCGGCTACCCGTGGGAATCTTGCCTGGGCGCGAGACGCTGATCACAGCTTTTTCCCACTGATCTGGCAGCTGGGGGGGGGAAAAAAAGGCTGATCAGCACCAAAAGCTCAGGCCAGGCAAAGCGTGAGCACAGACGGGGTGGTCACTGTGCTTCGGGGAGGAGGGAGCAGCAGCTCCAGCATCAACAGGGCATCTACTGGCTGCAGGCTTGGGCTGAGACAAGACAAGGCACGTGCCCTTGGGCATCCTCCAGCAGGACAATCTTCCCAAAAACCATGACTAGGTGTAGGGGGTATCTGCGGCATGGGATCAGCAGGGGGTTTGGTGACCTTGGAGTACCGCACCCGAGTATTTCACTGCAGTCAATTCCTACCAAGCTCCAGGTAAGGAGCTGGGGGGGATTTTTCTCCTTCCCTTCACCCTGCAAATTACCTGCAGTCAAAACTGACTGCTTGCAAGCTCTTGGCTGCAGGCGTTCAAGATGCAGGATGGGCAGTTTGTCTCCTAAGGTGCATAACAGCGTTCCCACCCATTAGAAGGCTACCTGGCTGAAGCCAAGTTTATATTCTAACCTGTCCTGACAGGACCTGTCACATTTTAAACAGGTGCTGAAAGAATGCAATAATTAATAAAACTGTAAAGCAAATAATACTTGCAACAGTCAACATCTTGGATTTTCACATATCTCAGACACTTAACTGAGTGTCCATCCTTGTCTTTGAGGCCTGATGTCTCCTGGAAGCACCAGGCTCCTGTCAGTCGTGCACCGGGACAGCCACTGCCTGCCAGAAGGCAGCAGTGCCCATACTCACAGACCTACCTGTGGCTCGTAGCGGATCACAATATCATACTCCATGGAGTAAGGGATGTTGTCAATGTAGAATTCCAGGTATGCCCCCTCGGGGACCCTTACAAATCCTATGCCTGTCCACGACGGTGTGCGGTCCGGTGTGTACTGGCGCTCTATTACGTTTACTCCCTACAAAAACCAGGGAACAGAGATTTTAATACCAATACGTCAAATCTGCAAGCCTTATGGGAGTGTGTGAAGTGATGAGTTCTGCTGACGGATCACTTCTGGATCACAGCCTCCATCATTTGCATCTCAGAGAACAGGAATTCTCTTTTAAACTCATGTGTGTGCATACCGCTGCCCTTCTGCTTAACAACATACAAAAAGCAAGACAGATAAAATAAAAAAACACTGCAAAACTGCTCATACTTCTCTCTGTTATAGTGAAGAATTAAATTTAAAAACTTGCTGTGAGTAATTAATCCACCAGCTGGATTCACTGTAAGGACTTTCACATCACACTTGTAGCAGTAGGATTTACTGCAGTGACACATAACTGCTCTATTAACTGCCCAAGCTGAGTGCTAATTCCTTCCTGACTACACCGGGCTGCTCCAGACCAAACCACTGCTCTGCATAACATTTGGAAAGCAGATCACGGCTGTCACGAGTAGGTTGTAACTAAATACGCGAGATCCTAATTATCGATAGATATTTAATAGCCATATCAATATGTAGCCACTCCTTTCAGTCTGAGGTGCCAGGTTTTTATCTGCTACTCTTTATTTAAAGCAAAGAGGAGGAAAAGGCAACAGAAAATGGAAACGTGTTGTTCAAACTTCCCGTTTCAAATATATCTGCATCCACGAATAGTTCTGGCCATAGAACAACATCCTGCACATTCCTAAGGAAGCTGCTTCAGTAGAAAGGGATAAAATGTAAGGAAATGTCTATATATATACATATCACTTCAGGATGTCCCCTCACGTATTCTCACACTCTTCAAAGAGAGCCTGGTTGTAAGTTATTACCCGTCGGCTTTGCACAAAGGGTCGGAGCTCCCCAGAAAGGGTGGCAGGTGGGACGTGAGTGGAGGTGTGCAGCTGTGGGGAGCACGGGGGCTTGGCACCGCTTGAACATCCCTGCAACCGTGTGCCACTTCATTTTGCCTTGTGCCGGGGCCCCGTCTGGGAATTCAGAGTTTTATTCTGCCACCAGATTTCTGCGAAACTCTTCAATGTTGGCATTTTTTAAAATGGTTTGTTCCAAAGGTTTCAAAAGGCAAACCAGCGGCACATCCCCTTGCTCTGCTTGGCAAGGTGGGTTTTCATGCTGGGGTCCTCCATCACCAAGCCTCGGGGAGGCCTTGGGTGCCACCTCTCCAGCCGGGCAAACACAAATGCACCAGAATTCCTGTGCTAGCTCACACGCTGTCCGCTGCTGTCCAACCGCTGCTCTGCACTGCCTTCCCTCCCTGCAGTTATCTGAGAGCAAAAATCCTCTGCCTTGGCTGAAACTGCAAAGTGGCTGCGTTTTGCCTGAAATAAATAAATTAGGACCAAGTGCCCCAGTTGCAGGCAGGCAAGGATCTGCTGCTTTAGAGAAACCATTATCTCCCTGACTCCTTGCTGGAGGCAAAAATAACTGATGTAATGTAATCACCCAGCTGCTGTTAATGAATTAAAAGCAAGGCTGAGAGGTGGTGAATGGAAAGAGCCACAGACCCTGATGTGTCACGCCAGCAGGCAAAACGAGCTAGAGGCAACCTCACTTCTAAAACCAGTTCTTTGCGCCATCGACTATGGTTTCAGCCATTAAAAAAAGAAATGCTGCTGATGTGCAGAAGATCTAAAAGCTGCAGCACTGTGTTTAAATGCCTGCTTTGTTCCCTCCGGGTTTCTGTGGCACCAAAGAGCAGAGCCTGTATTAGTGTCCCGCAGCTCTTGAGATAAGAAGGGAAGGAGAAGTGGGTGCAGTGGGTGTGTACATGGTGGGGTATAGAGAGGGATGCTGAAGGAAACTAACTGTACAGTCATGATCAAAGAAACAGGTTTAAAAAGAAAAATGACAGTTTCCCCGCCTAAATTACTACATTATTTATCAATACTAAGGTTGAAGAGAAGGTGACCATTTTTCTGACACAATTCAGTTTTGTGTTTTCTACATTTTAATTGCAAAACGCTCAAGGCCTAAAACAGATGCTTCCAACACCCAAATGGTGAAACAACTTTCCCACAACTGCCCAGACACACCAGCCCACTAAAACTGCTACTCACAGGACCCAAGCTGGCTTCTTCCGCCTCATAGATGTAATGATCGAGTGAAATGAAGTAATAGCCAGGCTCCACCTGGTTGCACTGGCGTCCAAACATGTGGGGCCGGCATTCGCATTGGCCAGACTGACTCGAGCAGCTAAAATGGAAGAGCAATGAATTTACAACACATCTTGGCTACGTCAAGACAGTGCTAGAACTATCTTTTGCTTTGACATTTCAAGTGACACAAGAGGAGAAGCGCTTCTGGACACAGCTGTGTCTAGACACAAGATGTTCTCAGGCTCTGCAGCTGGGTCATCTGCACTGCTAAAATGGCAGCAGGGTCCCGAGTGTCGTCTTGGTTCAACCCAAATATCATTCTTCCAAACAATTCCTAGGCTCAGGCTGGGAGCGAGCATGGGCCAGGGACCATTTCCAGTAGGCACGTGGTTTTCTCTGTTTGGCTGGCGAGAGGATTTCGTGCTATGGATGCAGGCGGTTCCCTGGGGCAGACAGCAGTCCTGGGAGAGCTTCACTTGCCACCACAGACGTAGCCAAGAGGCACGTCTGTCCTGCAAGCCCAGGGCAGCCTTCGGCTCCAGGCTCGCAGGCCATGCAGGCGGCCTATCTGTTTGTGCAGGCTCAGGCAAAGCAAGAACATGCACGATCCTGCATGCCCTGGGATGTCGAACTGCTCCCGTATGCTGCAGAGCACATCCGGCGAGGTGGCCCACCAGCCGCAATGCATGGGAAAACCATATCTGGCTGCTTTAAAGTAGGACGGACACAGCCAAAGGCATGGGACAGACAGAGCCATCGCTGGGGAATGCAGAAGGGGTCTGCCCAGGGTGACATACAGCAGCCCCACTTCCTTCATAACGAGCCTTTTCCTTTTCTCAATACAGCCCTACCCCCAAACTGCCTTTTGGTGGCTTTTTTGTCCCCACAGCCCGCCCCGCATTACGAAGAACCCTTGGGCAGGCTGTATTTTTGCATGCACCCGGTGACACTTTTTCACAGGAAGGTTTTTTTTGGTCCACCAAAATATGCCCCTTTCTTCAAATGTGAGGGGAATTTAGAAACATTTTCTGAAGTCAAACCCCTCTGGTTTCCACAGAAAATCTCCAGGCTTCTCAAGCCCCCATTCTAAGAGTAATTTTTAACTGAAACCATTTTCAGAATTGCAGAGATTCACTTAAATGTTCACTCTGAGATGCCAGGATTGCCCTAGCTACCCCAGAAAGGCAGCTGGGAAGTTTCCCCTCCGGGGACGGCAATGACTCCACCGCCTGGGTTACAGTTACAGCACGAGGATGAATTTTGGGTGAGGTGCGGCTGCCCGAGGTACTGCATCCCACACGCTGAACAGGAGCCAGGAGGCGGCAGTTCCGCAGCTGAGAAGAGCCCCAGGCAGGGTGAAGCTCCCCCTTCCCAATGATGTTACAGCGTGAAGCCGGGAGCTGGAGCTGAGCTTCGCAGCTCTCCTGTGGCCGGAGGAAAGCACAGCTGCTCCCTGCCCGCCCCAGGACGCTGCACGTCCCCTTCCCACATGGTTTTGCAATCGCTGGGGTCAGCACAGCCTTGCTGGGCCAGGCTGAGCCGTACCCAAATCCCTGGAACCAGCAGCACCGAGGCAGTCGTTCTGAACTGCGCAGCGTATCCGATCTGTGCGCAGGGAGCAAGCACCAAGGAGTAAATCATCACTAACAACCACACCACTGTCTGCAAAGGGGTAGTAATTCACTCGGGAGCGGAAGGGAGAGATGGCCTGCAGGACATTCCCATGGCGATCCCCACCACAGAGGGGGAGTCCACAGGATGGGATGACCTACAGAAGTCACCTCCAGGACCAGTCCCAAACTCCCCCAGTGTGATCTCACAGGCTCCAGTGGGAACCAGTTCATCCACCCCCTTGGGAAACTTCTGTGGCTTTAGAAAAAAGCAGGACATTTCAAAGGGTCTGCAGAGGGGGGAAGAAAAAGAAAAAAAAAAAAGAGCAAAGGAACATGCTGCTGTTGGAAAGCTGGGGGTTGGACATGCCCCGAACACACAGAAAACTGCTCTGGTCAGAGGAGCAGCCTGGCTGCCCAGCACTCCCTCTGACCAGGCATTTCAGTCAGAACTTTCCATGCTTTTACTGGTGGACACATCTTCAAAATCTACACTTTTCTCTGAAAAATGTCCATCTCCCCAGTGGGCACTTCTAGGTCCACAGCCCACTCCACGCAGCAACACAGCAGTACTGTGCAGCTAGCATGCTTCCCCCAGCACTGCTGGACAGACAGACAGACAGACTGGCCAAAGGGCCAACCTGGGAGCAAACCAAGAACCAGCCTGACAGCCCATGTCACTGCCTGATTCCTGCTTTGATCGCACGAGAGCAAAGCTTTGACAGGGACCATACCCCAGTTACAGCCAAGGCAGAGCTCAGCCTACGGCTGGCTCCTACCCTGGCTGACCAAAGGCAGAGCTACGCTAAAAACAGTTTTAAGTGTTGATCAGCGCCAGTGGCACAAACAGCGGCTGCTCAGCACGGAAGAGCCACAGATGATTCTGTCACCCCTTACCACAACCAAGACCTGCCACTTTCTGGAGCAGAAAGACAGTCCCAAACATCCTCCTCCAGAGTACATTGAGCCCTGGATGCTGTGGTTGCAAACAAAGCAAAATTCACTGGGGTGAATGATTACAGGAGAGTAACTGGGCTGAGACTCACTTGTTGTTCAGCGCTCCTCCCTGGTCACAGTCGCACGGCCGACATCCATCCATGTCATTGCTCAGGCCCCAGTGCTCAGGCTGTGGGAGGAAACATCACCAGCACTATAACCCGGTGCCAATTTAACCCCATCTGCCCCCAAGGCACATTTTGAAATACTCATCATAAACTACCCCAACCCATGAATCCTGCTCCCCTGGCTGTGGGTCTACCCCCACAACCACCAACACAACATCCCCATCTGCTCTCCTCCACCTTGTTGACCATCTCAAGGGCTTGAGAAAAATACCACATCTTTCCACCTAGCTTTAAAAGCAAAATTCAGGAGGACCCAAGCTCAGAGACTTCACTCTTACTGCATCATTTACACCAGTTTGGGCTCCTGACCCATGAAGGGCTTGGAAAATCACAGCCCAGTATGTCACACCACAGCAGAACCATGTGTAGGGCAGCAGGACTTGGTGTGGGGCACTGCCCTTTCAGAGCTGCTACTCTGCAACTTGCTTGTTGGATAGGCAGACAGACTTGTTTAGCTCTTCCATGTAGTTCACTGTTAGATAAGACAGCTTGTCAGTGTTTATACAAACACATCCAGTTATCTGACAGCGTGTTTCTATAACACTCCAGCACACATAAACACTATATGGAAATGCACGCGTACGAAATAGCCCCTGCCTAAAATAATGGCCTGTATAGAAAGCAATGTTTCTGGTAACGCTGCTTCTCTATTTTGTCTTTCACCCCAGGGAAGGCTCCAGCAGAACTGCCCCAGCTCCCTCATTTTCACAGAGCAACCACTACTGGTATCCTAATGTCTCACTCCTTATAGTCCCTGGAATCAATCCAGATGCTGTTCTCTGCCTTGATGTGCCTCCCAGCTCCCGGTAACACAGCCCGCTCCACGGCTCCTGGCATCCCCAGGTGCCCGCTCCAGCCTGAGCGCCAGGCACCCGCTCGCAGGCAGAGATGCAGCCAGCGCCTCGCTCCACGCTTTCCGCACTATAGCCTCCCTCACACCCGAGCGTCCTAATTTATTTTACGGTAAGCGACTTACCAGGCAGAGTTCGCACTGCCTTCCTGTCACCAGGCGCTTACAATAGCAGTTTCCTGTCTCCGAATCACAAGGATTCCCCCCGGGATGGGTACCCAGCGGATTACATGCACAAGCTAGATTGGGAAATACAAATAGGCAGGTCAAAACACAGGATTGAAGTTACATTTTAGAGTTATCCAACCTAAATATTCACATTAAAGCATCCCCTGAATTCCCCAGGACAAAGAGTAATTGCACACTTTGCCCATAACCCATCCCAGTAAAATTTCCCTGGCTTAGAGACTTGTAATTATAAAAGGAATAAGGAGGATTCTGCTATTTCCACTGAATACACTAGAAGAATCAGCTGGGAAACTGAGTTTTAAGGGTGGGTGGACTCCAAGCTATGACAAATCTACAATAATGTTTTTCTTTTAGCACAGCATAAAACAAAGGCAAAAAAAAACCAACCCACCCCACAAAGCAACTTCTCCCACCTCTAACAGCCCCTCAAAGAGCTTTTGATCACACATAAAAGAACGTATGTTTTTACTCACACTGACAACCCACTGGGTCATCGGCACTCAGGCCATAGAAACCTTCTTTGCAGAGGTCACAACGCTCCCCTTCGACAAATAATTTACAACGGCATTGCCCAGCAATGAGGCCAGTGGAGAAATCAGTGTAGCGATCGCAGATGCCACCGTTTTGGGAGCCAGCTGGGTCACAGTCACAAGCTATGAAGGAAACATCGCACGTGTTTTATTAACTGCTACAAAAGAAAAGGCCAAGCCTCACACTGAATTGTTTAAACTCAGCCGCTGTGTAGAGGGAGTGTATCACTCCTGCAAGTATTAGACATGACAGGCATTGAACACATGATGACCAGATAAATGTCCAGATTCCTGAAGAGAAAACAAAAAGCAGCCAGGCTTGCTGACCTCCAAGACAACCACTTTCTCTCAAGGGTCTTTGTTCAGGAGCACGGCACTGGCCAAAAGAAGGGCAGTAAATCCTAAATTCTCCAGGGAAAGCCCTGGGGTCCACAGTCAGGATGCCACAGCCGTTCCCACCCTGAGGAGCAGGACTGCACTTACGCTCACAGACGTCGGGGTCCCGCAGATCTCTCTCCGGGTGCTGGAAGTAGAAGGGCTTGCACTGCTCGCAGTTGCGTCCTATGGTGTTGTGCTGGCAGTCGTCACACACTCCCCCGCTGGTATTCCCCGTCGTCATGTACACAGCCATGTCAAAGTGGCACTGGCTGGAGTGGCCATTGCAGTTGCACTCTGTGGCAAAGACCGAAAACAAAGTAAGAGTCTGGTCCCAGGGGAGATGCAAGTTTGCAGAAAAGACACACCAAAGTCAACCAAACAACCTGCGGGACTTTATATATTGTCATAAGTTCCCAAGTAACAGCGTGTAACGCCCACACCCAGACCCCAGGTCTGCATTTTACTCAGACTCACTTTTGCATGCGTTACTATTGCGGCCTTCGGCAGGTCGCCAGGGTAAGTCATGGTAGAAATCCAAACACTGCTCACAGTTTAACCCTTTGGTATTATGTCTGCACATGCAGTGGCCATGGACCTGTCATTAAAAAAAACAGGAAAAAAAAAAAAAAGGAATATAGTTGGTTATAAAAGAGGAAGGGAAAAGCCAAACATGCTCCAATTAATGCAACATATAGCTAGTACATAAGGGATATACTTTTGGAGACTTTAATGCACGTAACTGTACACAGGAAGACACAAAGGAGGGTCCCTCACCTGCCAAGGTAAGAACGTTCTCACACAAATTTGTCCTTCTTTCCTTACCGGAACTAATGCCTGAACAAAGGCTTTCAGGCACGAACAAGGAGAAGACAGTTCCACCTCAATAATCACAAAAACCTCTTCGACCTAAAAGTTAGCTGTTTATTAGCTGTTAATTAGCTATTAACGTGCATCTAGTTATATCAGCACGTCACTAGCCCAGTGCCTTCTTTCCCTTTCCTTTTCCTTCTTTCCAGCCCTACCTTGGTTCTCAAAGCAAAGATAACAGACAGTTTGGATGGGTTTTATCCCCAGGCTTCAGACCCCAGGCTTTGCCTTTGACACGTACAGAACAAGCACTAAGTCGACCAACAGTGATTGTGTGACAGTTGTTCCCACAGATGACAGGACGACCAGCACTGGAGTCAAGATTTCACAGGCAAAGCCAGTCTCGCTGCTGCTCAGACTCACTGAAAGTGCAGGGCACTGGAGCTCACCCGTCTGCTGGCATCCCATGGCCCCTGGGGCAACCCACACAACCTCCCCGTATGCCTCCACATTTTCATCCAGTTAATAACTCACTCATTAACAGGGGTGCTATTACTGCTTGTGAGGCAAAAATCATGGGGAAAACCAGAACCCAGAAGGGATGTGGCAATTCACACAGGAGCGTATAGGCAGCAGGATTTTCCTTCGGAGCCTGCTGTTAATTAGCCCTACAGCCTCCACTTCTCAGCTAATAACGACTGATGCAAACGCAGGTTGTGTTTGATTAATGAAGGTGTTTCATGCTTTGATGCCTCTATTCACTTCAATTTTAGGGTAACCAAGCCGACCCACACACTCGTCTCTGGACCCATACTGTTATACTCCCTTTCTGCATTCCTGCCTTTTTAATTTCATCATTTTAATTTCGTTAACATAATTAGAAAAGGAATGCTAAAGCAACTTTCACCTAATTTAAGCTGTCTGTGCTGGATTAACACCAATAAGGACATATAAGTTTGCTGAGGAGGAATAGTTTTAAGGTTTTCTTGTTTGAAAATTAAGTGCAGTGGGCGCATTTAAATCACTTTAAAAAGGCAGAGTGAGGAACAGCTTTATGCAGAAAAGTGTTAATATTTACCATTCCTTCCACTTCTTCGTTAAAGCCATCCACTGGCGCACACTCGCTGGCGTGGCCATAGCAGAAACAGTTCCCGCGAACCACCATGTCGTAGATGGCGTAGTAGTACTTCTCTCTGATCTCCATCCTCGAGTCCAAAAGATTATCTCCCAGCGTGTGCAGCTTGGTGAATTTGACTCTCAGATTTGTGATCTTTAATAGGTCTGCAGACGACAACAAAAAAAACCTGTTTTGGAATTACTTACCAGATATTGTATTGAATGGGAGGGAACCAGGAGTGACTTCCCAAGCACACTTCCTATGGGCATATTAGATCAGACTGAATTTCAGCACTTAGGTACTAACTTACACATCACATCACTTCATACTCCTGAATTTTAAAAAAAACCAAACCAAAATCACATTATTTTACTATAGGTTGATCACTGTATAAGTTAGTTTAAGCTTAATTAAAAATACTGGTCTATTTTATTGTAGGCATACACAGGCACAAACACAACTATTAAAGGCACATGCAACAGTACCACCACAGAAATACTGCTCCTTTGGGGTTTTCAGATGAAAGATGGGCAAGGATATGACATTAAGGGACTGCTGACAAGGAGACCAGGACATTTAAGAGTTACGAGCCTTTTGGAGAAAAAAAAAAATATTTGCTGAAAACAATACAGGAATATATTTTTCTTTCTTACACACCCAATTTTCCTAGCAAATATAATTAGTTTCATTTTGCTGAAAGAAGCAACACCCCATCACAGACCACATACAAAGGAGGAGTTTTCACGGGATATAATCCACGGGAAGACAATACTGCAGTAATTAATTCAGTCTACATGTTCACTTTGATGTCATAAATCCTGCATAATTTCTTATAGCCTTCAAACTAAGCTTGAAAAAGCACTTCAAGCTCGTGAAAGCAGAGTATCTCTCACAGGTTCCCTTTAGAACTTTGATTCAAAAACATTCAACTGATATAGCAACTAACTAGCAGACACTTCTACTTTGGGTACTTCCTTGTGCTCCAGCTAGCTTTACACTGAAGGTCATGAACCGAAACGGAGAATGAATATTAAATCGGAGGTCAAGTTTGAGGCCAAGCACTGCAGTTCCCTACTCGGGCCAAATGCCTCACGAGATTTCTCTTCTGAGGCACATTAGAGCACAGACCTCTCTACCTTTGTGTTCCTGGACTGCCGTGACCGTGCGTGAATGCTGCAGTCATTTCTGTTTCACGACCGCATCCGCGTGGTCCAGCCCCGCAGCACTACCAAGGCCAACCGTTCTAAAGTCATGACCAAGGTGTTCTAAAAAATAAAACGCAGCCCCCTTGATGTCAGCTAAAAATACAGAATGATCTAAGTTCTGTTTCTTTGCTTTCTGAACACTGTACCATTATGGGATAACGTTTCAAGGTTTCCCTCAGCAACGGCATGTATTTTGGGAAGGGGAGTCTTTAATGAAAACGATTCCCTGATCCATCAAGAAAAGGACCAACTACAATGACATGTCTAAAAGCAACCACTTGAGTTGTTAACACTGATTGTTATTTTCCAGGACATCACCTCAAATATATTCATACAACTTCAAAACTACTATTGGGTGGCTTATTGTTTTTTGATCAGAAAGTGAATAAGTACAGAAATGCTCTCAAATGAGCCTGGAAGGTAACGCATACGTACTTTGAATCCGTGGACTGTATGGATCTTCAATTCGAAAAGCAGGATCTAAAACACGATATATTACCTGCAGGAAAAATGGTACAATGAAAAACTCAGCTTTGAAAATAAGAGAATCTGACTTTGTATGGAAAAAGTCTATATAATAAACATATTGGGAAAAAACCCTCTGACCTCTCCCTCTGTCGAAGGTTCAATGTCGGAGTATCGGGAATCACAAATGATATCATCCACTTTCTTCATAGGTCCAGTCGAAATCCCAGGAAATGAGCTCTCACAGTCATATGCAAAATACCTATATACTTGCCACGTTTTTCCAAAATCCGATGATCTTTCTATCAACATTGCAGCAGGACGGAATGTCTAATAATAAGAAAACCAAGAGAGGTTTTATTCAGTTAATTATTACTTGTATTTACATTGAGCGCTTTTCAGTGCGAGCAATCCACGTCTGGATTTTAATCACTCTCCCTGCACTATTTTCAACATTTGGAAATACTGGAAATACTTTTCTGCTGATATCCCACTTTCTGCTCAGAGGCAGATCTTTGAAGTAACACATACCAAACCACAAACTACCCACCTTTAAAAAGATGGTACTCAGTGGCCAAGAGCTTAACCACACTTACAATAAAGAAGAAAACTTAAGGAAGTGGGTTTTTTTTAATTCCAAATTCTTTCTCAAAACTGGGGGTTAAAGCATGGCTTTAGGGACACCAAAGGACTTTTTCCACTGCTTGTGGAAAGCGGCACTGCCTTCATCCTTGCTGTACCTTCGTTCCTAATCTTCTGCAAAGGACTTTCAGTGCTTCCTCTCCAACTCTGATGCCCAGAAGTTCTTGACACTCAGGAAAGCACTGGGACTGCCCAACTCTCATCACCTGACCACAATACCTTTTGCAGCGTCTCTGCCATTCAGTGCCAACTGTCCTCAATGCTGCATTAAGAAAACTTAATTCTCCTTCTTTAAGGAGACTGAGAGGTTCAGCTTCATCCTCTCTTGCTGCATTTGACTTCCCCAGCTCCCAGCGACCCTCCTCCAGCTGGCCTTGCTGCATTCACTTCACACAAACCACCATCCTTCTTACCTACATGTATTCAACTCTAGAATAACTAGCTAATGAGATTTTAAAATCCCTCTGACCTGAAAATCTCATGTTTCAATTTATGTGCTGCCTTTCAAAGAGCAGACAATAATTTAACACCTGGCTTGCACCTACCAAGAAAAACTCATCAAGAGACTGCTGGCGTTATGTACTCAGAGAAGACTCTCCCAGAGCCAAGTACAAAAGCGTTCAGTCACAGCTGGAAAGACATTTTCTTTCTGCTTCCTGGCTGAAAATATCACCCAACTTAAAAACTGTTATCTCACCCAACAAAAAATGTTGCAACCCAGAGGTAAGGCAGCTCAAGTATCTACCACACAAAGTCAACAAATCATCATTAAAACTATTTTTCCCCCCACAGCCTTCCTCCTAATGGCAGATCAAGTCCAGTGGCACCAGGGCGTGATGGCCGCAGAACCTGTGTTGGGTCAGGGTTCTCTGGGGGGTCTCTCGCTGCTGGAGTCCAGCAGAAAGGAGGACTCTCTACCTCAGTCACCACCTTGAGGCACAGGGAGAAACCCAAGCTGACGCCACAGGAAAGAGGAACCAGGGTAAAACGAACAGATTAATTTGTCTACACATGAAGAGCAGGGATTTAGCCCTGCAGGAACTGCAGCCCCTGCAACCTCAGCTGAAGGTTGCCGCTAGCGCTTGCCTGTGATTAGGATGTACGGGACATAATCTGCCATTCCAAGACATCTGTTTGTAAAGAAACAAAGACACTTTGTGTACAGATGTTCCTTCTTCCTGAAGAACTTTCTATTTGCCAAATGAAAACCGGTATCATGGCCAATTTTTTTTTTTAAGAAGAAAAATCCTTGCTACTATACCATTTAGCTAATGATCTTCTGGAACACAACCACCAGAGAGAGACATGAACACAAACCCCAGCTTCAGTATGACTCCTTCTTGCAGCCTTGCTGGAGGCCACACAACTCAAGCCACAAGTCACCACTCAGCCTTCCTGTGCTACTTCAGCAGCTCTAAAATCCAGGCAAAACAGCCCAGACAAAGCCCAAATTCCAAATATCAAACAGGTGTGAAGGACTATAAGACCTCTCATTTCCTTGTGTTTTAGGGTTTGGGGTAAGGCTGTGGCTTCCTTACCTTGAAGGTCATAATGAGATGAGTGAAATGAAACTCAGCCTCCAGGTTCAGCTGGATAGTCACATTTTCCAAACCTGTAGGGCAGAGAAAAGAAGCTGTGCAGCACACAGGGACACTCGCCAGACTCTACAACTAGATTTTGCCAAAGCTCTTTGCTCCAGCAGAGACTCTTCTTTGTCACTTGGCTCTGTGGTCAAGAACGGATACGGGGCGAAGTGCATTACTGAGGTACGAGGGGACACCAAGGACTTGCTGAAGCATGTATCGCACACGGGATGGCTGTGCATCATCTGCACCAAACACGTTACACCCATTGCACGAGCCTGCACTGCCGTCACTTCATATGGCGTAACACGGCTAACACCACCAGATGATGGGCACTGCTATGGGCTGGATCCTGGCACCAGGGCACCCAGTGGCTGGTAGAACTGGGGATGCTGAGCCCAGACCTGCGTGGTGACCCCAGGCTGTCCTCACACACTGCGGCCTGCCTGGCAGCAACAGAGGTGAGAGCTTCTGCAGCCCTAACACCCCAAATCTCACTGATGGCTGGTGGGGGCTGTTTCCCACCTTTCTTCACTCACTCTCAATTCTCTCATCCACCTGGATTCAAGAACGGTTCCTTTACAACCTGGTTTTGAAATAACCCTAAAGCAACTATCACAGCCCTGCTGTGCCATCACAAGGGCTAGGAAGCTGGTGAGAAGCAAAAGGTTTTCCAAATTCTGCTGTATGACTAACCTACAGTCAAGGACTCTACACAGAAAGGAAGAAAAACAGTTACAAATGTTATTTTGTCATGTGAAAAGATCTCTCAAAACAGCTAGATACTAATTATAATGTAGTTAGAAATGAAAAAAAAAATAAAATCAAGATTTACAGAGAGGAGAAAGGGTAAGAAATGGAACTAATAAACCAATAAAGTGCTTAAATTTTCGACCCGTTGTAACATTATGTGGAGCGTGCAGCAATGGTCCCTTCTGCTGTATGCCTGAATAGAAGAAAACATGAATTGGACAGAAAGAATCATTTGTTTTTTATTGTTGAAGGACATTTTCATGACCTTATGAGCCAAAAACTTTTCTGTGTGAATGCTGCCAAGCCTGTTGCAAAAAACATGAATTATTTGGAACGCTAGAAGAGAGTCACTGGAGACAAGCAGCTTGCTAGGCTGATCAAAATGGTTAAAAAAGATTTAGTGAAAACCTTTCTTTATTGGGCAGCAGAAATGTTACGAATATTACCGTTTTATTTTCATATACAGTAAGAGAGCTACTGCCAATGCATTTGCAGAAAACCCATCCCATCCAGCTGGCTTTATGCCTTCAGGGTAGGACTGCTGTTTGAGAAACCTCGATGCCGTGTTTTGTGTATGAAGGCAGGCCAAAAGCATAACCATAAAAGTAAAAAGAGCAGAGGAAGGATTTAAAAAAAAAAAAAAAAGCCACCAAACTAACACGCAATATTTTTTTCAACTAGCTGGCTTGTTCCTGGTGTTCACTTTACTGTTTGGCATATGGATACAGGAATTCAGCGAGCCCAGGAGGCAGAAGGCAGTTTGCAGGGTAAGAGGTATCCGTGGCTTTGCTCTCCCGGGGTAGGACAGGGAAACAGGAGGTCTGCAGGCAGGCAGGACCCGCTCTGTGCCCAGACCTCCTTCTGCAGCCCCCCTCCAGCCCAACCCAGCCCAGCGGCGTGGGGAAGCCCTGCGGTGCTTCCTTGGCAGCACAGCCCTGGGATATACACTCCTGGATGGCTGCGTGGCTCCCGCTGCCCAAACATGAGGGAGATCTGGAACCAGTGTGGGAAACTTTTCTCTTTAGGAAAGGATTCTTGCAAAGTGGTGGGACAACTCTTTCCAACACTCACGGAGGGCTGCAGGGGTTTCCTTATGGATTAAGGACCGCTCCAGGGCACACAAAAGCAGCCAGTTTTACTCAGCCTTCCTGGGACAGCATGATCCTTCTCACCACAGCAGTCACCAGGCCAGAGATAACAGCAAAACCCCAGGTGCCCTTAAACAAAAGGAGGGAAAGCAGCCTCCAGCCCTGGAAATGGCCCCCGCACAACCCCCCTACCATTTTCTGACTGCCACCAGAGCTTCAGGCGATTTGGAGCGAATGTGGTGACAACATTTTCAATGCGATGACTGTCAGGATTGAGAGTATCGTGGAAAGGATCCTCCGAGTCACATATGAAACATTTTTTGTCCTCCTGAAATAACAAAATAATCAGCATTACTGATTTTATCCGTGGGGCAATGGTTGTTTCCTGCAGATAAGAGTATTTTCCATCCATATCACATTCCACTCATTTTGCCTGCAGGAGTCATCAACGGTTGTGGGGTTTTTTGTTGAAATGATAAGTGTATTTACCTTTATGAATTAATGCAAATTGCCAAATGGAAAATATGTCAGGAATTCCATAAACTTTATTTTTTAGGAGAAGTATGTTTTCTATTGAAATTGCAGTTTCAGGAAATCTCTTCCAGCACACGTGGTTCTCCAGCAGAAGTCAGAACCAAAGGCAGCATCTACAGAAAATCGCTGAACTGTTTCTGTAAAATGTATATGTGCAAAACTGCATCTTCAACGTGTGTGAAACAGCGCTGGCTTTTGGGAGCTAGCTTGGAGGTGTAAGTTCTCTGCATTAGGGATACCTCCAGCGAGGCTCAGTGCACGGCAAGGAGCCCTCAGTGGCTCAGGGACCGAATCCTTTCATCATGGGGTTAACTTTACTCCGAATCCAGCTTGTCAAGCTCCTGACTAAACCTTGCAGCTTCACCTTGGATTGCAGTCCCAAGCTATGCTCATGAACCCAGTTTGCGCACGCTGTCAGGTGTGTCCGTAAAAAAACCAATCCCACCCAAACCAGCTCGCTGTTTCGCAGACCAGAGGGACGGACAGGGGAGAGGAGCTCACCGTGCCACAGCGAGGCAGCCCCGGCACACCAGCAACTCATCACTGTCAAAGGCTACACAGGCATCGTTCCTCCAGTGGGTTTATGGAGACCAATGCAGTGCTTTATCAGCCAAGAATGTGAGAGCTGGCAGGTCTGCACCACGCAGGATTTCCATTTCACCGAGCTCAGCTTCAGCGGCTCCTTCCAAGTCTGGCGCTTTGCCCCCACAAGCCCCCAGAGACTCCTCCACTAGAGAGCAAGGCAAGAGCGGGGGTCTCGGGGAAGATGTCCCCTCCTGCCCACTGCAGGCTCCTCTTCCCAGCACCACAGCCCCTGCCTCATGCCATGACTTGCTCCTTCTCCCACTGGGACTGAATCCCAGCAGACACAGCCCTGCAGAGCGCTCAGCACAGCCAAGCCCCATGCTATTAAGAGGATACCGGGCACCTTCCCGCAATTTCAATACCACCTTGTGGTTCAGAAGCAACCAGGGACATCCCAAATGCTGAACCGGGGCTGTGAGATCCGGAATAAAGGCATGTGAGCTTCTGAAGTGATGCTTTTTGCCATGGCATGTCAGCATTTTTGGAGACATGAAAATGTAACAAAGCGCCTTCATTATTTTATCCGAGATGCGAATGCTCCAGCAAAGCTAAACCCCACGTGAAATGAAGTATTAACCCTAGCAGACAGAGCAGCGCAGTAGAACGGGGGTGGGGGGCACATCTGGTAACTTCAGGGCACAAACAGGCCAAGTGCCACAGCCCTTCAGGCCAGGCTCCTCCTGCTTCCCGTGCTTCTTCTCCCAAGCGCCAGAATCCGGCCCTATTGTCTCAGCAGCAAATTCAGCCGAGATTATCCCCTTACTTTCAGTTCAACAGAGTTTCACTTAAAACTGATATTTTATTCCTCTTCGCCATCCCTTCCGTCTCAGAGACTTCAAACATGGTGAGCTGCTTCTGGCTTAAATAGTGACGAGCTTTGTGTTTTCTGCCAGATGTGCGAGAGACCCTTATTTGCATCCTCTCACTTGGAGGCCATACAAATGTAATTACACTACGGGAACAGTGGCCAAAACACTACCCGGGTCCTACGGACCACTCTTAATCAGGAAGCTGTCTAGACGGCTCCGAGTAAGTCTGAAAATAAAGTATTAATTGAACTTACTGCGGCACATTCCTCCTTATTAACCTCGATTAGGAAAGGGGGGTCAGGAGCCGAAAGCTGCGGGACGCTCCCTCGACCCGGGTTGCCTTGGCGGGCCGTGGGGTCCGGCACAGGACGCTGCCCCACCGGGGACCGCTGCCCGCACCTCCCTCCCGCGGGCAGGGGCTTATTGTCCCCCCGCCCCAGCCCGGAGGATGCCCGCGGCCCTGCGCCCCCCACTGCCGCCTCGGCCCGGGCCGCGATGCCC
>VWZZ01003609.1:70284-127605 GCA_013399095.1 Psophia crepitans | reverse complement strand
CTCGCAGGGGCGCTGGAGTGGCGGCGGGGGGTGGATGGCTGTGCTGGAGCTGCCCCCACGCTCCCGGTCTCCGGCTTCGGCTCCCTGGGCTGTGCGGGGGGACCTGGGGGTTCCTCGGGTGGCGGCAGAGTCCTCTCAGCACCCAGGGGAGGGTTTACTGGTACATGGGCGCTGAGCACGAAGGATGGATGCGTTTGACGGGCGCGGCGCGGGCTTGGACAGATGCCTGGTTTGTACACCCCAGTTTTGCTTGCGCACGAGTAACACGTAAACTTGTGTAAAGCCTCACCAGGTACTGGTGTCCCTCAAGAACTCGTTTGCTCTCAGTATTTGCAGTACCGGAGTGGAAACACACCGCAGTCTGTCCGTTCCGGCAAACCCTGCCGAGGTAGGTAAATATGTTCCTTCTCATTTTACAGATGGATAAGCAGAAACAGAGAGATACCAAGTGACTTGCCCTAAAGGTTAAACACCAGGTCTGAAACATAACCCAGGAGTCCCGACTGAAGAACTCATGGGGCTGTTTCATTAAAGATATCCGGGAAATTAAACCATTTTAAGCTGACAGGGCAGTTACTGTAATCCTACTCTTTTGCAATATGGTCTTCTAAATTCACAAAACTAATTCATTTTCACAATCGTCATGTAAATCACAGCACGGCTTTGTTTTTAAGCCTCAGTACAACAAACATTTTTGTCCCACTAACAGAAAATGTTTTACTCTGCTGCGGTTAGAAACTCCTCTGGTCCATGGCAGATGGGCAGCGGCATCACTCCATGCGTGACTGTGCAAGGACAGAGAGTTTCATCCCCACTGGATTTTTTTCTGTCCCATATTTTTTTCAATTTTTATTGAAGTTTTCTCCTTTTCTTTTCCCTTTCCCCCCCCCCCCCTTTTTTTTTCCTGTTTCACAGCCTTGTTGAAGTCCTATCCTCCCCTAAACATAAAATGGACTAAAGCCACCCTCTGAAGCTCGTTTGCCGCTGTGGTTAGCCTACTTCGTGCCTTGCTGTGGATGGCGTGGCAATGCCTGGGGGTGACCTTGCTCCACAGCATCGAGCTGGAGTTGCAGCCACCGACCGGGTGGCCACCGTCACCCGTAACCAAGGTCACCTTTCAGGTGAAGCTGAAACCATCAGCATTCACCGTGTGGGTAATGAGGTGCAGTGAACTTGTTCCTCTCCGTCCCTCTCTGCAGTGCTCCTGAGCGATAGCGAGCAGGAGTATTTTAATTTGATTCTTCAAATGATAAAAATTCAGTTTTATGTTATGTCCTTGTGGCTGGTGAAGCAGCTTTACAGTCCTGCGGTGTCGGTGTTGGTCCTGGGCTGGAAGTCTTCTCAAAGAACCAAATTTCTGAATTTTACCTCAGTGGGACCCACTTGACCACCCATTTTCTTCTAACACTTCAGTGGATGAATGTCTAGCAAATAGAGCTGCTGAGATAATTTTGGATTGAATAATCTTTCATTATATGTGGGTGTTGTTGGCATTTTGACTAATGTCATTGAAGTCAAAATGCTCTAGAGCAAGATACCAATTTCAGTATTTTTTTCAGGAAAGTTTTCTGAAGCCACTTCTGCCCACAAGAAAGAGGGCCAGAAGGAACTAAAAATAGATATTTTTGATGCAGATGCAGCATTTTCCCACAAATTAACTTTGCAAAAAACACCTTAAAAGTTTTTGCGCCACTTCCAACAGGGAACGGTGCACATTTGTAAACCTCGGAAGCGGTCACAGGATGGATTTGGTGTTCTGTCGCTGCTGGTCCCATCAGGTCTGCTGGCTTTGTGTGTCTGAGCATGCTTGGAGGAAGGCAGGGGAGGTCAGACTCCACGCTGACTTTCTGCTTCCTGTTTCCGTTTTTCTTCCAGCGATTTCTGTTTCCCCCCATGGATACATCTCCCCTCCAGGCCTGTTTAGCTGCCTCGTGTTTACAGACTTGTCATCCTCCTGGCTTGTCAAAAGCCGTATGGCAACTCTCTCAGCCAACAGTGGATGTCAGGAGTAAGTTCTCTTTCAACTTTCTGCTTGCGAATTCAGATTTTTAAAGCCATGAATGAAATAATTTTGGTTTGTGTGCAGCTGGGAATTTCTATCTAAGCGCTTCAGTTTGCCTGTTTCAGGCACAGTGCAGCAGGGCCGCTCTGAAACCTGCAGGGAATCCTTCGCTACCTGGAGAACTGCGTGTGAGCAGCTGGGTGAGCTGTGTGCTCCGAGTAAAACAGATGCTTGGTTTCATTATGGCAAAGTCAGCCTAAAGACATTTGCCTGACTACAGCCTAGTAACTTATAAAGAAGCCACACACCTCACAGGTGGTTTTTTTTAAAGTCCTAAAATTCAGAAAAAGCTAAACCGCAAATTATGTGCATACTTGCATTCAGGTGTCTTTGTTAGATTATATCACATTTATAATCAGATTGCATCATTTTCACAATAGAAGCTATGATATGGGTAATGCATGTTGCACATCGCCCTGGGGCACAGCTGGTTTGAGTTAGAGGAACATCTCTGAAATCTCATCCATGCCAGCAATTCCCACCCAAGCCCCCCACTGCATACAGACGGGTAAGTGCTAGGAGCCCTGTATTCCTGCAGAGCATTCCTCGTTTTACAGCTGCGGTCTAGGCTGCATCCGAGCCCTGAAGCAGCGCTGGGCTCCTCACCCCAGCTGAATGAAGTCCGTGATGGCTGCTCGCTGTGGGACAGGCCAGCTGGGAATGACAAGACTGGTTTTAACTGAGGAAAAGCCATCCTTAGTCTGTTCGGTGTCCCGCAGGAGTTTGTATACCAGGGGTGGGATTTTGCAATGGAGACGCAGTTCCCTTCAGTCTTTTAAAACCCTAGCCCTGCCGTAGCATTTGCTTAGCCCCAGTCTCCTTCTTATTAAAATAAAAGGAATTATAAACTAGAATTTAAGACAATTCCTGTGTTCTTTATGGCTACAAGAAACTGCTGAGTGAACTCTGACTTCTGTGAAGTGCTGCGTGTGGGAGAAGAGCTGGAGAAACTGTTTTTCAACATTTGTGGCCCTTTAGACTCACTGCTTAAACCTAAGAGCTGGAAATACTCTGCAGTTGGTGGCTGCATTAATGAAGAACGTGAGAAATCCCTTAAGTGTAAGAAAAATAGGCATTGCAGGAGGGACATTGACAAAGAAATTATTTTGAAGTTGTTTTCGGCATTAAGCGTCTGTGCACTGCCATCCAGTGGGCACTGGGGAGTTGGCTCCCTGTTGCCCACCTCTAACGGCCCATCATTGTGCATTTTCGGTGAACACCGGGGGATCCCCACATGATCAGGGGTTCCCAGTGCCCCCCCTGCTCTGTCTCAGTGAAGAGATGGGGGATGGAGGAGTGACAGGACTCTGGGGATGCCACCGGTTGTCAGCAGGGATGGCTACAGAAGCTCGCAGCCCTTTGTCTGCATCCCCCCATCCCAGTCTGCACAGCCCCACGTCGGGTCGTGGCACAGCCACAGGTTATTGAAGCGTTCAGCAGAAGACACTGGCCGATGGGAAGCTGTTGCTGCGGCACTTGCCTGCAGCTCTGAGCGATCCTCCTGGTGCATTTCCAACCCCCTACTAGCCCTAGGCTGTGCACAGGAGTGTACTACAGAGCTCCCTCAAAGACTGCATCCCGATTACTTCATCAGCTGGTTTATTAAAAGGCATTTCTTATTTTCATATAAACTCAACTGGACAAAATAAAACCTAAGAGAAAATTACATTATTCACTGTGCCAAAATACTACAGGCACCTTCAGATGCATTTATAGAGGACAGCCCTCCGTGCCGGGAAGCTCAGGAGGTGGCAAGCACAGACACTTGACTTGCGTTTTACCTGGTGGTCTGTTCAGACCCTAACTTTTGCATGTTGCGTACTTGCTTTCCTGCCCCGTGATTTCATTTTTAATGGCTATCACTTGTTCTTCTAGCTGTCTCAGTTGCTCTGCCTTGTCTTGTTTGGTTTGATTCAGGTCCTGAAGCTTCTTCTCCAAATCTGAAAGAGTAGAGACATGCAGTGATGCTCGTATTTGTTGTGTAAGTAAAATCCAGAGATTAACAGTGTTTGTTTTCCCAGCAGTTTTAGAGCCAATAAGCCCATTTCAAATGGGGAATGTTATATACACGTAAAGCTGAGGCAATTCAGGTGTATTGGGCTTAGGTCTCCCTCACTTACAGGAATGTTTTCTGCTCGTCCCTGTGAAGTTACACCAATGTAATCATACTGGTGATGAGTCAAAATCACATTATTCACTGCTTGTTTCCAACGCATTTATCGTCTGGGCATTTAGAGTGACTGAGATGCTCTTAATGCTTCTCCGCAAGGTGTATACTCTAAATACTTATTCAGATTCTGTCCTGAGGAATTTTCTCTTGCGATGGAGTTTCTGCCTGCTTCTTTGCTGATGTTACACAGTATTTTCAGACGTTGAGCCTGGCAGGATCCCAGGCCCAAGGATTCCCAGTGGGAATGTCCAGACCTTCACTACAAGCAGAATTAGGTTCTCTGTGTACAATTACATGAGATGTGCTCTTCCTTTTTAGTGACCCTCTAAGCCCACCCGAGGGGCTCTGTGAGGACCGGTGCTGGTATGGCTGCAGCAGCCATGGTCTCTGCTGCCCATGATCCCCTGCCTCCCGGCCATGGCCCCACAGGTCCAGGGCATGTCGGCTTCAGTCTCCACAAGCCAGTATTTGTACCTGGTTTGTTCTGCCATTGCTCAGAGATAATGTCTGAAGGGGAACAAGTATGGACTCGTAGAAAACCCTGCGGCTTTATAACACAAGCCATCACTCGGGTAATGGAAGGAAAGACCAAGTACGGAGGAAAGGCTTCAGGTCCAAATGCCCAAAGCAAGTGCAGAAATCAAGGCTTCCAGCTAAACCTGCCACCAGTTTTTATGCAGATTTTGCACTTGTCCTGTTTTTAAACTGTCTGAATCAAATCACTGCAAGTCCCGGTGTGGACACTTAAACTCTGCTTGTAGCAGCCAATTTATGTCAGAAAAAGTACATAAGACAAGTCAATTCAACTACTTTTAAATGTTTGAGTAGCTTCAAGCAGGGATTTTCAGCAGTTAAATTGTTTTAAACCCGATTTCAGGTGAACCTAGTCTGTTAGTGTCTGTGGGCAAGGACCTCAGTTTAATTTGTGACTGCCACAGTTTTCACCACTAGCTATAGAAGTGAGAACACCACCTGTTATTCTTTTAATTTTTTTTTCAGTCTCTTCAGCCAGTTTTTCTGCTTCTTCTTTCAGCTGCTTCACTTTTTCCAGTGTTACTTTTGGAGGTCCTTGGGCTTTTAGCTTTTCTTGCAGAATGGCATACTTTCTTTTAATGTCAGCAAATTCCTGTAACAAAATTACATTACTTAGTTTAGGAGCATCTCATAATTAATCTGGAGTACTGAAGGAGATTTTTGTACTTATTTTTTAGTATCCTCTTGAACTTTAAGTCTCTCATTCTCTTAAATCTTAAAAATAATCCATGAGTGTACATAAAACAATGCTTTGCAAAACCTGGTAGAAATCAATTAAAACTAACTGCTAGTGGAGCAATCGTAACAGTGAGGGGGGTGAGGATGTAAAGAAAATTTGATTTAAGATTCTTAAAGCTTATGCTGTCTTTGCTTCTTCTGATAGGGCTTTTCTGTAAATGTCATTTTGCCATGAGGCGTAATTCAAATTTAATTAATTATCTGGAGCAACATTGGGTTGTTTACATTTTTGGATGTAGTAGTATTTACTGGCTAATCCATTTCCTGCTGATTTAGGTTGCTGTTGAGACTGCAGTTTATATTTCAACTAGATTTCTTACAACCTGGAAGCTTGGTCATGCTCCAAGCTTGTGCTGTGGGTGCCTGGTTCTTCTTGCAATTTTAGCAAATTTCTAGCTGCAAATTAGAGCTACTGAAAAGCACCCAGCCAACCAAAAACTCCAAGTAACTCCCAGAGCTATATTCTCTGAAGGAGAGTGGCATGGGATGAATGGCCAGGCTGCCTCGATCACCACATATTTTAATATCTGGTTTTGTGATTTGTTCTGTTGTGTTTACTGGTGCCTATGGTGACTATGAGTCTTATACACACAGTGTAAGGAAAAATGTCACGGAGTAGCCAGAGGAGTGTGTGGTTTTTTTCATTCAAGCAAACAGAAGTGTTATATGCCAGAAGCCTTGAAATGAAAAACTGTTCTTAACCCATGACATTTTACACTGTATGGCATAAGGAAAACCTTAACAGTTTTGAGGGTAACACAATTACACTTCTGAATCAAAAATACTATTGAACATGGATGTGATCTTTTTTCCCTTAACACGTGACAGAAAGACTTACGTTATCAATATTCTGGGCTCGCTTTTGTGCTGCTTCTGCCCCTGCTCTTGCTTTTGTAGCTTGATTCTTGTTCATCAGCATTTTTGCCTGCAATGTGGCAATTTCATCTTCCATCTCAGACTGTTTTGCTGACAAGTCATTTAGTTCATCGTTTGTCTTGTTCACTTGGTTCTCAGCCTAAAACAGAGTGATTGAAAGCTGTGGTTTCTTATGCAATGTCCATCCAGCTTGCAGAGCGTGGTAATGAGGGAGATTAATGTCAGCTGATTAAGAAGAAACCCTAAAACATTATGGAATTGGTATCATATCTGTGCCACATTCTGGTTTTATCTATTTAAGTTAACATTAAGGAAACTTTGAAATGAAGTATCTTTTTTTAAAATGCATGTAGTAAATAAATTAAGAGATTTACAGCAAGATACCTGTGAGATTTGTGTTGTGATGCCTTCTATCTTTTCATTTAACTTTGTGAAGCTGTTTTTGGAGTGCCCTTGGGACTTCACAACATTTTTTAGTTTATTATTAATTTCATCCACAGACGGAAGAGTTTTAGCTGCTTTGCTAAAATGGAAAAATAGAAGCATGTGATGAGCTGCTGTATCAAAGGTGAGGCTGGATGCTGCGGGCTGCCTGGTGCTGCACTGCTAGTAAGGAATCCCCAATTCTTGTTGGTTCTTTCTCACCCATACTTAAACCTCCCAGTGAACCAGATGTAATGCTCCACTAGGTCCAAGGTGGTAGTAAGTAGCTGCTTTGGCCTCTTTAACTCAGCAGGCAGAGGAGCCAAGAGCTGGCGGGAGCTGCCTCCTTGCAGCACGTTGGCTCCCGCAGCCCGAGTGGTCACGGCTCGTTCCTGCTGGAGAGGCCTTGTGGAAGCGGCAAGTTGAAGGGTGCTATCATCTGAACTTTCCCTCCAGTGTTACTAGGGCACTGCCTGGGGTTTGGAGCAGTGCTACCGCGCTCAGTGCCACCCCAGCTGGAGGTGGCATGTCAGTATGAGAAGACCCTACTCACTCAGCTTCTTGTGCCTCCACCAGCAGCATCCAAGCTTCCTCCCTTTTTCTGTTTCTCTTACTTGCATTCAGTTTGTACTTCTCACAGTGGTTCATAATGCTCCTGATTTTGCCAAGCATGCCTGTGAGCGCTCGTGGAGTGAGGGGAAGGTTTATTTGCAGAACGTAATTTGCCACCTTCTCAATGTCTTCTGGAGGCGCACTCTCATCTGCAACAGAAATGGAGCTGAGGGTATCCTGAAGCATCTCTTTCCTCCCAGTGATATGTAAATGATCATTATGGCTGCCTACCCTTTGAGTTATGTGGAAGAATAAAGCTGACAGGCACAGCAAGGGGGTAAGTGAATTCTCTCCAACATTTTGTAATTTAATATGCTTCCAGGTACTGCTGTTAGCGTTGTCAGAACTGGCTAAAATGAGGATTTGAGCCCACTTTGAACTGGGTTATTAAAATTCTGATGCAGAACTGAGCCCGCAGAAGGTTTTAAATCAGTGCACAGCACAGCTAGACGTGTCAGACCCCATTTCTCCCTTGGCCCCCAGATCAAAGAGGTGCTGGAGAGACTGGGGTGTGAATGGAGCTTTCCAAGCCGGCCGGTCAGTGTAATCCCTTCCCTGGAGTCACCACAATATTGAGAAAATGGTTCCTTCCCTGGTTAATGAGAAAGGCTAAGCTACAGAGCGAACTTAGGTCAGACTCAGATGGGATGGGAATTTACAGTAGAAAAAACGTATTTTGACAACTCTCCTTACAAATGATCTCGTCCTAGTTCTTTGCTAAGAGGCACAGGCACACAGAGCTGGAGTACTCAATGCCTTGTGAAGTCTCATCATCATTTCTGTTTTCTGCTCACTTCCCTTTATAAACAAGACCTTGGATGATAAAACAGTTGAAACGTGTTAAATGCTTGTGCTAACGCTCCAAAGTAGCTCACCAAGAATTAAGTGATGTCTTCCATTTACTGTGCAAACACTAGTGCATTCCCGAGAGCTATTTTCTGTAGAAATACCGTCATCTAAAATTACCATTCACGTCAGTGTAGAGTACAGCAGATTTAATTTAACTGTACGCATCTCAGCTGTTACTGTTCTGAAACTTCAATTTACAAAACAAAAATTCAGGAAAAAAAGCTTTTATAATTGTTAGTAAATGCAGTACGTCTACTAAGAAATATAAAAGAAGAGCCAAAGGTGGATTTTCCAATTGCTATCAAATAAAAATCTGAGAATCTTAAGTACTTAAATGGAATTTTTCTTCCAATTCAACAAAGTAACTTAAATATTCTCAAAGGAATTCCTCTGTTCTCTGCCCTTGCTTCCATTCGATGTAGAGGTATGAATGCCAAAGGACTGCCAACGTGCAATCCTTAGAAACTTATGAGATCAGCTGCATTCAGGAGATTAAAAAAAATCCTACCACATTTGAACTCCTTTGATGCACATTTGGTAAAAAAACTTAGGGTCAGTTTCTTACAGCATCTTTCTGCAATCATGAGGGTAGAAAAAGTTTTAGGGTATATATGTTTGTTTGGTTATATTTTACGAGAGCTGTGAAGTTCTACCAGAATCTTTTGATTCCTCAAGTTACAGCTTTACGGAGACGATGGAATGGTATGTGTCCTAATTCCCACGCTCCCTATGGAGGGCCTCTATTTATGGGCCTGGAAGAAGGGGGTGGAATAACAATTTGAGGATGCATTCAACATGCCTGGTCATTATATATTGTATGAAATTATCTTAGTAGTCCTTTACTCAGATAAACCAGGAACTGAGGAAGCTACTTGCATGCTTCCAATTAAGCACATTAATAAAAGATGACAGTCAGAATGTAGCAGATCTATTGGAAAATTAGAACAAAGTCCTGTCACCTGGGAGAAAGCAGCACTAGAAAAAAAGGGATTGAAAAAGGTTGCAGAGATCAGGAGGTAGACAAGAAATTTCATGTGTATACAGCTGGATCATTTTCTGGCCATCTATTATGCTATATTGCATTAGAATATATATTACAAATGAGTCAAAAAGAACTTTGCATATTTACCTAACAAGAAGTCTCTCACTTTTTGGATGAACTCCTTAGTGATCTCTCCATCAGCTTCAATTTGATTCTTAGCCCTCTCCAGTTGCCGATTAAATTGTGAGCCTTTCAATTTGCTGTCGTCTGCTATTTTTCTAATGCCTTCAACCTGGAAATAATAGAAATAGCAGTGCCATTTTCTGGAGGTTATCTGCCATTGCTTGGCAAGTTGAACTCTGACACAAAAATAATTTTGATCCAAGCCTCAGCTGGAATCATTTCATGTGGCTTTGAAAAGTAGCAGGAGACCCCTTTGGGGAACTCCAAAACTTGTTACGTTGTGGCCTTCATCTGGCCTCAGAAAAAGCTTAAATCAAGCATTTTTTTTTCTCTCTGCAACCACTGCTAAGCCGCAGCCCCTTCTGTTTCGAAAAGAAGATGCTGACTGTTATTTTCTCTTGCAGTACTGCAGCATGTCAGTGATCAGATTCAGAACAGAAAAGGCATGTAATTTCATTTGCCTCTTCACATTGGACTTGCTGTTAAAAATACGCTTAAGAGGACCCAAATAAGGATGGTAAGAGTTTGAGGCTTATCTTTGAAAGTTACGTTTTGCCATTAAATTAGTATTCTTGATAATTTAAATGAGAGCTTTAGATTAATCATCAAATTTCAACAATATTTCGCTTTCCTGGAGGCTGTGCTTTGGCTTCAGGAAATGCACAGGTACCGCCTCTGCAGTCCACGGAGGGAAGAGATGCGCTGTTTCCCCATGCAACAAGAAAAATGGTGATGTTTTTACTTCTGAAACATATTAAAACAATTCACTCATATTATCACCGAGCTGCCTGAGGCTTGCAAGTGCGAAAGGCAAAGTCCCAGCAGCATGGTGCTCACCACCTCAGCAGATGCCTTTTGCTGCTGCTGTCCCTGTGTCCTGGGGGACCCAATTGCTCATTTCTAGACCTGTTAGCTGTGATGCAGAGTGTCGCGTGCATTTTAAAAAGATGAAATGGATGCCCAGGCACCCTGCAGGGACAGGACAAAGCCACAGCAGAATGACGTTTGTGTTGGAAATTGTGTTTTGCCTATAACTGTAACAGGCATCATCTCTGATTGTTAATAAGAACAAACTGTCTTTACTGGTACTTTGGGATTTGTCCATTTTGTTTCTTTGGCACGTGCTGTGTTGGCCACCCTTTGCTTGAGGTTTTTTTTTTTACTGCTACTGTGCAGTACAGCCAACTACTTGATGTCCTTCAAAACATCACTGGGGGCAGAAAAGCCTCATCTTGAAATTATTTGCAAAAAATATTTAATGGCAAACGAGTAATACAAAGTTGTATAAATAGAGCTTAGCACTATGCACAGCAGGAATCCCATTGCAGTAAGTGTGGGCCGTACTCAGGCTACTTATAAATGGTGCTATTTGAATCATTCCAAGTAAAAATACAGACAATACTGGCCTGATGCCACCATAGGCACAGGGCACCACGAGTGTGAGATCTTGGCAGCTGTGAGGAAGAGGAAGGCATAGCTAGAGCCAGAGTCTCTTGGTGGGACTGGCACATCATATGCCTGGTACTGAACCATGATAGGTCTATGATGTTGGGACAGGGTCCATCATTATGTCACTGCTCTTTGTCCAAGGAGCAAGTGAGTTTTTGTAGATTTGCGACCTCCCAAATCTCATTCTCCATCCATTTCACTGAACAAATGTAAGTTTGATATACAGCACCTGATTCTCAGGTTCCTGTAGCTGAGTAGTCAAGTTACTTAGCAACATAGCAGTTTCCTCAGCTTTTCTGAAGGCATCAGTGGAGATACGAAGAGCTCTGCTGCAGTTTGGGCCACCGCACTGCCTGGGTCTGTGACCGTCTCTGCACAAAGCTCCCCTGCAGGCTGCTGTGACACAAGGCTGGTCTCCTGACACACCACAGATCTGCAATGAGGAAGATGCTTATCTCAGGACTCCTCTTGGGGCCTGAGAGACACTCCTGGGGGAAGGAATTGACATCATATGAACTTTGAACAGAGGCTGTGATCCCCCTTCCCTGACTTGAAGGATGCAATAGCAGCCCATGGCTCCAAGCATCCTTGCAGGAGCCATTTGTTGGGCTCCATGTGTTGCACTAAGACCCTTGCTTCACTTCTATGGTAAGGGGGCTGAGACTGTCCCCTGGCCTTATCCAGCCCCTGGGTCAATGGCTTGTTCTAAAGGATCCAGGTCACCTCTCACACAACATGG
This sequence comes from Psophia crepitans, assembly GCA_013399095.1. Taxonomy (NCBI): domain Eukaryota; kingdom Metazoa; phylum Chordata; class Aves; order Gruiformes; family Psophiidae; genus Psophia; species Psophia crepitans. The sequence goes on along the minus strand of VWZZ01003609.1, from coordinate 115,988 downwards.
TACCATGTCTAGCCCTCCATGTAGTTTCACACAGATGTTGAGACTAAAGGCCTAGATGGATGATCTCTTCCAGACCTGGCAGGGCTGGCTGAAGGTGCTATCAGGTAGCTGCCCTGCAGAAGGACAGAAATCCCTTCCTGTCCCACAGGTGATGCAAAGGCTATGTGAAGCACTCCACATCCACTCCAGGGCAAAGCTGCTCTGCTTAGTTTAAGTTACTGATGGAGAAGGTTGGGGTTAATCTTTCTGAATTTACATTGATGTCCTCTTGAGACTACAGAGTGCTTAAACAGTTCCTTGTGCTGGGTCTGCCCTGGGAGCAATGGCTTCCAGAAGGGTGGTAGTAACTACAGCTGAGAAGTGCAGCTGTTTCTGACGTGGCTGCATGTCTGTGCCAGGGAAATGTTGTTTTCCAGATTTAAAAATGCATGTAAGCACCCTTTTAAAATAAAACCTACTAACAGCATTGAAAAAGAGATTTTTGTTTAGCTCCCATTCAAAATTCACAGCGCCTACCTTTTCATTCAAGTGTTGGATGTCAGGGCTCTTGATCCTCTTGAGCTGTTCCAGCATGTTCTGCGCTTTCAAGACCTGATGGCCCAACATAGTGAGCATGTGGTTCCTGGCGTATTCAGAGTATCTTACTATAGGGGTTGTCCCACTGGTCTTCTGTTCTGCCAGCAATGATGCTTCAAAGTGTTTCCTAATGTTGCTGGTGGCCTCTGCAGCAACAGAAATAGGGTTTAGTACCAACTGTATTTTGGTTGCATTTAATTCATGTATTTACTAGAATTCTGGACAAATGGTGAGTGACAGGTGATTCAGTTTGTTGTCACTGGTGTTTGATTTGGGACAGCAGGAAGGTGTCTTTTCCTCAGGCAAGCTTTTTAATCCTTTACTCGGCCAGTTGCCAAAGAATAGTTATTAATACTCATAAAACCTGCTAAAATAGATGCACATATAGTGGGTCCAGTGTCATTCTTCAGAGTCCAAGCTCTATGAGGAACCAATGGAAGATACAAAAGTATGGAGGGGATCCCATTAATGACACAAACTGCTACTCAGCTGCATTCATCAGGAGCTCATGCATTGCTGCTGTTGTTGATTTGATAAAGCTCCTGTCATCTATGCTGTTTGGAAGTTTAGGCAGGAGGATGGTTTCTGCCAGTTGTTAAACCTATGAAATGATCAGCTTTCTGATTCTGAGTCAGTGAAGTATTTGTCCTGTCTGTTCAGCATAGCACCCAAAAGTTAAATGGTCTGCAGAACTGACGCCAAAATTTAGATTACAAATGTGAATTTATGAGTTTTCTTTGGCTCTGCAAAATCCAATTTCAAGGTTGATGCATTAAAAAAAAAAAAAGGATTTCCATCATAAGCTTGTAGGCCAGGCAAAAATACTTTCCAGTAAGAATCTTTCTTGTTTGCCTAGTGTAAGCTTTCCTTTAAGCAGACTCAAAATGGTTGGAGAATATTACATTTTTTTGCAGATTAATAGCCTAAGGAAAGGACTCGGACCTTTTGCGAAACACATAATTTAAAGCTGCTGCTGTCCAGGCTTCCCAGATCTCCAGAGAGCCCAAAATTGTCCCCAAATCCCCAGGCAGAAGTGTGTGTAATGAGCAAGAATTGATGTGTCGGCAGTGAAAAAGCATTAGAGGTCATTGATTAACATCTCAGTGCTTGTAACCAACTGAGTTACTAGCTGAAGTCAATGACAAGGCACTTTTCAAGTCCTGAGTGCTTTCAATCAGGTTCTAGAGCCCCTTGGCCTTGCTTTGATTGAAGCTGAACCATGTTTAGTTATCATGTGGAACCACGTCTATTTATTTTATCTTGTAACTCTTGGAAACAACGTACAGTTTAAAGTTAGCTCCTAATACAAAATACCTGGCAAGAGGCTGCTGTAACTCCATATCTAAGCCAGAGACTGTTTTCTGTGCAACAATTCCATTGCAGGAATATTTTACAGTGTTTCAGCCCTCCATTAAGTGGCCCAAATGCATTTTTCATGCTTGGTTTGTGATGGAGCTGTAGAGCTTCCAAGTTCCTTTACATTAAACACAGCGTCTTAGCACAGGCTTGATTTACAGCCTAGGAAGCTGTACTCACTGCATTACCATACCACAGTGGCTGCAAAGCCAGGGACCAAGGTTCAAAAAGCCGTAATTTAATAAGATCTCATCAACGGCAAACATTCTTTTAAGGACACTTGTGTCTTGTTTTTCCCAGTGATTTTAATTCAATGTTAGATATTGACGTTTCCAGGTCAGCTGGCGGAATGTGCAATGCCTGTTGGGAAGTCTCCGAGTCCTGATCCTCTGCAAAGAGAGGTAGGTAGGAGCCCACTCCCCACATGTGTCTAGGGCACAAGTGCCAGATGTGCCCCCAGTGGTGTATGTGGCCATGTCCTGCTCTACCCCAGCAAAAAAGAGGGGGGAAAAGCAGACAGAGCCGTACCTAGCATGTGCTGCTGGTCCGAAATGAAGATGGGGTGGGGGAGCCAGGCTTTCTCCCAGATATCAGAGCAGCTGGTTATCTTGAGGGAAATGTTATTTCTGTGCTGTTAGATGCTTGCTAGCAGGACCAATGAATATTTGTGGCCCTGACCAGAAATTCAGCTTAAATTCAAGGTCTTCCCCTCCCCACACCCCCGTGTGCTTTTTATAGGGCTGTTTATCCATCTCCTGAGGCCAAAAGATGAAGCGGGTTTGGAACGTGACCAGAGAGCACCACGGATGCTTCAGCTGTGCATCCACTGACCTCCCTGGGATTTATTGTTTCTTTGCTTTCTTGCGTTTCTCAGAGTCTGTACAAGACTCAGTTGAATTGGGAAGCGGAGCCTGGGAGAGCTGTGCTGACTGCTCGCACAGGGACCTGAGCGGAAGAGCTGGCCCCGGGGGCACTGCCAAGTACAACAGAGCAGGGGAGCCCTAAATCTTAATTAATCCCTCTTTTCTCCTCTTCCTTTCCATCGGCTTTGTATTCTGTTGGCTTTTCCTTCTTCTTTTTCCGATCTTGTCTAGGCCGATCTTTTTCTCTCCCAAATGAAACACAGAGGAACTGTAAGTGGGAGTCCATTGCCTGTAGGCTTGTATCTTCTGTGGTGCGCACCTTATCTTCTGGGGGTTGATGTCTTGGCAGCTGTCTCTTTGGCGAGTACACTGCTGACAATCTCCTGCCACTGGGGATGATCTAGCATTTCTTTGAGACCCTTGACTGATATGTCCCTGTCTTTCTCCAGAAATCATTCTGTGACATTGTCATTACTGCTGTCAGCAGCTGGTGGAGACTATACTTAGCTCAAGCACAGACAGTGTAATTCTTTCAAAAATGCCAAGGAACTCAGTTCTGACTTCACATTTTTGATGATGGAAAGCTGGTTCCTTACCACATAAAGTCATGTATTTTCCCATGGGAATGCTAAGAAGTTGCCCTATGAATCTCTGGTTTAATTAAACAAACCATTGCTGTACAACATACTTTAAGTACTGCTAAGAGCAAGAGGAGTCAAAAGTAGGGGAAAAATCCTTTCCTGTCCTACTCTCTGATCTGAGGCTATGCTGCAAAACTGGGCGGCTTTTAAGATCTGATGTAAACATCAGGATTCATGAGAATTCAGACTGACATGACCCTGGCACACGCATCTGAAATTTAAGATGCTAGAAATCATGGTATTTTAAGATAAAAGGGAGTTTGGAAAGTCAGTATAAAATTTTGTTAGTGTTTACGTTATTGTGCTACCATAGGAAGCTAAAATCTAGAGATCTTTGAAATGTTGCGTGGTTCAATGGTAAGAAAAACAGTCTGAAATTTCACGGAAAATTTCCACCTATTTCAGTTAATTGCTGGCTGCCTTACCTTTGACGTTCAAGTACTGAAAACTTTGATGCAGGTGTATTTTCTGTTGAAGAAGTCCATAAACTAGGTCAGCTTCTTCCCCAATGTCTTCTATGTTCTTGTTAAGGTCAGGAAACTCATATAGCGTACTGTGAAGGGGATCCATTTGTGCAGCTTCTTGTCTGAAAGGGAGATGGCAGTTATGCAAAAGTAAGACCGGATTGTTCTTAAGCTAGAACCGAGATACACCATGTTTTAGAGGGCAAGAGAGAAATTTCTAAATGAGGAGAAACATTTACTTGTAATGGCTTATTTAGAAAACCCTTAGGATGAACGGGAAAATTCCACTATTTAAGTATATGCCTATGGGGGACAGATAACATATATATAAGGATTATTTTGTTCACAGATCTATTGAAAACAGTGACTTAGTAGTCCGGCATCTGTGTACTGATCAGAAGCAGGACCTGATGTGTAGGGATGGCTGATGGAGCTGCTTTCTCAGCCAAGGGATTTTCTCAAGAGCAACCAAGCCCTTACTGAACGTAGCTCTGAAAATCCTTGATGCCTGAGAGGGCCTCCAGTGAAAGAACAGGATGTCTCAAAATTCTTTCAATTTCAGAAATGGCGTCTTCAAAGGCTTTGAAGCGCATGTCACAGCTGGGCATTCGTCCTCCTTTATCTTCGAGATTTGCAGCAAACCTCATTAACCCCTGAACAGTCTGAGTGAGAGCAGTAATTTCAGTGTCCCACTGATCAAAACAAAGATGACACTGACGGCAAGACGGAAAGTCTTTCTCAAAGCCACGGCCGCACTGGTCACAGAACCGGCCAGTGACGCCAGCATGGCAGTTACACACGCCAGTGGCTTTGTCACACTTGGGCTGGCTGGTTCCCTCCGGGTTACACTCGCACGCTGCAAGAAAGGGACAGCAAGTTACATCCAGTTGTTCCTTTTCCATGGGATTAACTCATGCAAAAGGTACAATCGTGCATTCCAAGACAATAAAAGCAAACCAGTGTTTGAGTTAGAACAAAGTGGACTGCCTGACTAGTGGCTCTTCTTCATCTCTAACTTCCATGGTCCCAACATAACTGTAGAAGGAACAATACAGATAAGTAATACAAACACTTTTATCCATCTCATATACACAAATGTATGAAAACTGGCTTCTCTAGATGTATGTCCTGTCTCTCCTATGAATATAAAAGGTAAATGTTTCTTCTGAGGCACTTTCTAATCCAGTTGTCCCCACTTAGAAATACTTACAAATGCAACGCGTCCGGGGATTACCAAAGTAATTTTCCTCACATTCATCACAACATCTTCCACTGTAACCTAGTTTACATGGACACTGGCCTGTAAGCTGTAAAGACAGTTAGGATTAAATAACTTCGTGCAGTCACATGGCTAGATATATATTGTTTACTGGGTTTCTTTTTCTCCCTGTGACTTATGTCATGTAGCTGCATGGGGACTGCAGTGACAGTGCTTACACATGGTCTTTGAAACACCATGGTTTATACAGTATTGGCCCACCTTTCCCATCATCCTCCTGAAGGTTGTGAAAACAAAACAGTCTTTGAGAGGTGGTTTTACTTTACTAATATGAAAGATTTTGTATGTTCCAGTCTACCGAGCTCTTTGAGAACTCATTCTCTAACTATGATCTGAGAGAGTATTCTTTCCCTTTGCAAAACAGATTGATTTCTTATTTTTGCTGGAGGAAAGTACTCATCTTAACATTTCAACTTTTAACTACATGATATATTAGCTGTAACTGAAAACCTCAAGGGTACATTATGCGCATTGCCCTAAAAAATTTATTTTGGAATTCAGCTATTAAATTAAACTGCAGGGAATTACAGCTCTGATAACTGGTACAGCTCAGAAAAGCAGCAGTAGTTCTTTGAGGTTAAGAGCTACATTGGCTAGGAAAAATAATGAATCCACTAAATAAACTGGAACAAACAGAAAGCATATTGAAAGGAAAATGTGAAAGCACTTCAGCAAGAGCTTGGGATAAGCTCCTGGTGCTCTAAACTCAACAGCAAAATTGCCGTTGCCTCCATGGGACCACAATGTCACCTCTATTTTCAAACGCTGTTTTATTTTTCCCACATCCTACCCCTAAAAAGTGCACGGGAATTAAAGATAAGAAAAGGTACTCTAGCAGTCTGATAGGTAAGGCATGATTAATGTAATGGCCACAGCTGCTACTTTATGAAAATAAACACTTAAAAAAATACTCATAAGACTCTCGGGTCCAAGCCTGAACTTTCTTCTTCCCTAGATGTGTACTTACGAGGCAGTTATTTCCTATGTGATATTTTCATACAAAGTATTTCTAAGATCCACTTGACAAAGAAACAGATAGGCAAAGAGAAATTGCTTACAAGCAAAGCAACATTATCAGAACAGCACTTGTGATATAATGACTCAAAGTGTGATTGCTCCAGCTGCAAGAAAGACTTTTTTTTTTCAGGGAGCGCGACAAAAGCTATCTTCATTTGTAAGAGGGTCCCCACCATGCCATGCCATGCCATGCCATGCCGAAACACCACCACCCCGGTTCCTGGAAAGCAGAGTAATTTTCTTGCCTGGTCGCACTGGTTGCTTTGGGAATTTTTTGGATCACAGTCACAGATCTGACATCCTTTTCCACTAGCCAGGTCCCAGTACCCAGAGGCACACCGGTCGCATGTCACGCCCACCACGTTGGGCAGGCAAGGGCAAGCTCCCGTGGCTGGGTCACACAGACAGGCTGCGTGTCCCCCTGGACACATGGCAGGGTGAACACCCGCCGGATTGCATGTGCACCCTGGGAAAAGAAGCGCAATTACTACAGCAGATGATAATACAGACAGTTGATGAACAATCAGAGCTGTATATAAAACCCATGCTGTAGGTTGACTTTTAGTGTGTTTGAATACATTTTTAATCTCGTACAGTTGTTGCATATATATTGTTTTGAGCAAATCTACTGGGAACTTTCAGTACTTTTAATACAGGCACAAAAAAGGAAGGCATTTTTTGAATTTTGAATCTTATTAGAATGAAATGTTAAATATGCTGGGTGAGGAGAAGCTGAGTTACAGTAGGCACTATCCAGCGTGGGAAACCCCAGTAAGCCAAGTGAGATAAGAAGCCTTCCTTATGAAGAGCCAAAAGTTCTTGCTTAACCATTTCTAACAGACATCTTCCAAGAATGAACAAGCAGTGGTCTTGAACTGTATTTTAGAGATTCCCAGAAAAAGTTTCTTGAAAGTACCCTTACTTGTCTGGCCGGTAGAAATTACACCCTCAGTCAGGCACATTTGTAAAAGTAGTCTTTGAGAAACATTTGGAAGAAACTTACGCCTTTTTTTTCTTACACTCCTGCCTTTCTGTTAAAAGTGCTGAGTTATTGCTAGCATCCTCACGGAATCTATTAAATTGCCTGAACAGTCTCATTCTAGCCACTTAATGAAAACAACTGGTAAGGCGAGGAGCTCAGCAAGGGATCATCTGGTTAACTGAGCATTGCTTAGTTGGCATCAGCCGGCGACATGGATAAACAATTATATTTGATTCCTTTACTGTTGATTCCCTCCTGAATGGGCTGAATGCACATTTCTTTTTCTAACAGAGTACTGATTTCATTTCACAAATGAGTATTTCCTAGGAGTGATATTCAGTATGAGATTAGTGAGACTTGGATGACAAATAATTTAACAGATGCCATATTAACAGATACACGTATCACTGGATAGAAATACATTTTGCATTCTCATATTTTGCTCCATTGATCTGCTTCAGTTTTACTGTCTCTCCAAGGGCTAACCTCTCTCTAGAGCCTAATTTTTTAAACTTTTCTTGGTAGTAATATGCAATTGCAGTGCTGTTGCTTACTTACTTTGACAGTTTTGATGGAGGGCTGAGCCAAAATACCCTGGTTTGCAGAACTGGCAGTTTGCTCCATGGGTGTTGTGTAGACACTTGGTGCATTCCCCAGTGACCCTGTTACAGGACTCTGGGTCTGTCACATCAATGTTGTTATTGCAGGGACATGGTGCACAGTCAAGCCTGGGGCTGCCTGTTTTTTTGTAGAACCCACTAGGACACTCGTCACACCGACTGCCTATTGGAGAGCAAGGTAAAAATACGTGCTGGCTGATCGTAAATCAAGTGAAACATGTAATTTCCAGTAATACTGTTAGAAGAATCAGATTGTTCAAATGCACATTTCCAATGGAAAATGATTGAGGCTGTTGCCCTCTAATCCTATGATCAGTTTAAATTACATCTCCCACACTGAAATCTGACAGAAATAGACTCTCCTCATCTCGAGTCATTTTTACTAAGAGAGTCCTTTCAGTAGGAGTAAATAGCAACCCACTCACACAACACCTCCAAACATATTTTTCCAGCAAAGTCCTTTCAATGGCAGTAGTCAGGATTGGCCATATTTGCAGGATTTTCCCTGGGGCCTTCATCCCAACAGCAGCATGGGAAGGTGTGGCATGCCCTTTCCCAGAGTGACCCAGAGCACAGCAGACCTGCCCTCCTTTCCATAACCCAGTGGAGGATCCTCAGGAAGTCAGGTGAGCTCTGGGACGTTCTGTCCTTGCTTTCTGGCACTGCAGTTGCTTCTGCACGCCATCTCAATGCCTGCCGTGATTGGGGTGCTACCTCTCCCCATCTCAGAAACCTTTCTGGGCAGGCTGGTGGTGCTGGGACCTGATCCACTGGCTCATCCTCAATCAAGGACTCTGCTCCTTCTCCATGGTCCTCAAGACTAGAGCCTTTCACAATCTCTGAGGAAGTGAGCCTGGTGCCACAGAGGTGACCAAGAGCCTTTCTGGGAAGGAGCAGGAGGAAGAAAGTCCAGAACTGAGATTTGAAGTGGTTTGTGAGAACAGAAGTCCCCATGGTGAGTACCAACAAGGATAATTTTGGCCCTACAGCAATTACTCAAGTGCTCTTGACTTATAAAGGAATTTGGCCTAAGTAAAGATGATGGCATTGGCTTAAGTTTTGGCAGTGTTTGCCATTAGGATCATCACTGGAGATCTTTCTAATGCCCAGAGGGAGGGAAATAACCTGAGCTTTTCCTGCAGACATTCATGCTAAGTCAATGGGATCTTAGGAAGCAAGGCATCAGTTTGCTGCAAATATATCTGCATTGGAGACAGCTGAGAATGGAAACCTCATTTCTAAAGTGATCATTTGAATGGTGAAATAGACACTTTTGGGCATAATGTCAAAGCAAGATTCCTCTATATGAAGAAAGATTTTCTTTGATTAGGAAATTGTATCAGTTCTTTTTGATACTCTGTTTTTCCCAACTTGGGCTTCCAACAGTTGTTTTTCAGAGGTAATGAGCAACTGCAGTTCTCCCCCCTTCTCCCCACCAGGTCAATGTAGTGGAGGAGATTTCCAGAGAATGCCATCAGAATAATTAATGGCTTCACTGTATCCACATAGATGAATCCCTTTTTCAAACACTAATTGCACAGTGCCCACTCTTCTCAGTCAGGACGTCCTCACCTAATTTCAGTAAATTTGAGTGTTAATTTTTCTTATTTATTTTATTACCATTACCTCACTTGTCATTTCTGAACAGAGGATGGTCATTTTTTCCACTCTCACATTAATTTTAATAGAATCAAAAGCAGTCCTTATTTTGCTTTGTACCTGAGTATCCTTCCAGACAATTGCAGACAAGTTGTGCAGACTGAGAGTCCTGGTAACAGGAACGTGCAAAATACCTATTGCTTGTAGGCGCCCCCGGACACATGCATGGGCGGCAGGGTTCTCCGTTCAGAGGGTTTCCATAATAGCCGTCCGCACACCTGACAAAGCAGTCAACACAAAGCAGCAGGAATTGTCAAGTGCTCCTTTCAGTCCCTGCATGTGAATCAATTTAACCCTATATGTAATTAATTTAACATTCCAAGTCATTGTAATGCGATCCTCATTAATTGGTACAGATGTATGAAGCTCCAAAGGTGTTCTAAAATGGAAAATCGGAGCTGCATTTCCAAAATCTGGAACAAAAGGTAAAGAACATGTTTTCTTTTCAAGGAATATTTCTGAAGACTTTCACCTACTCTGGAATAGTTTCAATCTAAATGACAATATATCGATATGACATACCACACGTGCTCCGCACAGACAGCTAAAAGCTGCCATGTAAAAATTCTGCATATTCACCTATGACCATATATATTCATCTGTTCTCATACACGCACACAGTCTCGTTGGCATGACATTAGAAAGTCCTGGCACAGATAAAAAAGCCATGATTCATTCAGAGCACTCAGAGAATATTGCACATTCTCCCTTATGAGGAAAGGCTGAAGGAGCTGGGTGTCTTTAGCTTGGAGAAGAGGAGACTGAGGGGTGACTTTATCAGTGTTTATAAACATGTTAAGGGTGAGTGTCAGGAAGATGAAGCCAGGCTCTTTTCGATGTCATTAAGCGACAGGACAAGGGGCAACGGGTCCAAGCTGGAGCATGGGAGGTTCCAAGTTAACATAAGGAAAAACTTTTTCACCGTGAGGGTGACAGAGCACTGGGACAGGCTGCCCAGAGAGGTTGTGGAGTCTCCTTCTCTGGAGACATTCAAAACTCGACTGGACGTGTTCCTGAGTGATGTGCTCTAGGTGGCCCTGCCTTGGCAGGGGGGTTGGACTAGATGATCTTTCGAGGTCCCTTCCAACCTCTGATATTCTGTGATTCTGTAATATTCTGTGTGATTTTAGATGCAGCATACGTATTGAAATCAGCCATGCTGTGTCTGATGTGTTCTGCAAACACAGGGTGTTCGAGGTGGTGGTGACTGTGCCATTACCCAGTCAGGCAGAGGGCTTTGGGGTCTCCCTGGGGACTCATCCACCTCCACTACCCTGCCCACCTCTGTGTCCCAGCCCCCCGTGGCCCCGAAGCTGTGGCAACCCAGCAGCTTCTGAAGCATCCTCAGTCTTTGATCTCCTTTACTATAGCAAATGGGAACACAATTCTCTGGATGTATACAAGCCAGGCTAAAAGTCTTGGCTATTTGATTATCCTCGCCCTGGGGTCTGGAGCTCCTGCAGAGGCACAGGGCAACAAGTATTTCAATCTCTCGCTTTTAATCTATTTGCCACCTACAAGCACAATAGCCAAAGGCTGTATTGTCCAAAAGCGCTGCAAGAAAAGCTCAATAGGTTTCATGAGGAAATCCTCTCAAATGTGAATGACAAGGTACAATCCAGCCAAATTAAACTAAACAGCTAACGAATTTAATTCTTACGTCTGTGTTAACTCTGAATCAGTTGCCAGTGTAGAGAATAAGAAAGAGGAGCACTGTTTTGAATGGAGCTGGAACACGTGGAAAAAGTCATTTGCTGGTCATATGGAAATAATATGAACCAGAAAACAGGGCATGTTTATTTAAGCTCCTCAGAGACAATTGCAGGTATTAAAACAAGTATTCAGCATGAGGTTAGTCTCTTGGCAATTTAAAAGCTGGCAGGAGACAGTGTATAGCATATGCAGCACTTTGCACATGTCTCAAAGTGCATGGTGCCGTGGCACCCATGTCTCAAATTCCTTCTTGCAGGGACCCCACTGCGGTCCCGTGTGTGTGCTGTGCCCGCAGACCTCCTACAGGCATTGCATGCACCTTTCTACACACATTTGCTGATAAAATAGTCCCCTGCCCTTCAGCAGTGAGGCACAGTTTAATCCTGGGTTTAGGTATGTGTTTCCAGTTAAGCTCATTGAGCATTCATGGGGATGTAGGTGGGTCTCCAGCTGCGTATGCATTTCAGAGAGCACCAGTGTTTGGGTGAGCTTTGCAGCGCTGCCCATCACCTTACCTTTCACAGCGGCTTCCAGACGTAAACCCGCGGCAGTTCAGGCATGCTCCAGTCACTGGGTCGCAAAGCTCCGCGTAGCCGTTACAGGGGCAAGGGCGGCAGTGGGGAAATCCAAAATACCCAGCCAGACATTGGCTGCAGCGCTGACCATCCACCTCCCGGCGGCAGGAGCACTGTCCTGTCACCTGGTCACACAGCGTGCTCAGCGAGCCTTGCGGGTGGCACTCGCATGCTGGAAAACACCGAAAGCAAAGCTGTGTCCTGAAGGTATTGCTGCTCGGAGGCAGAGCAAGCAGCCGGGATGGAAAATTAGTTATTTGTGGAAACATTTTTATATTGCTTCATACACAGCCATTGATTCAAAGCCCTGAAAAGTTGAGGTATGTATGAAGAGCCAGATACTGGTACAGGTGCTGTCAAGTACTCACCGTAGCAGCCGTGGAAGCCAAAGCCATAGCTGCCCGCAGAGCAGGTGTCGCAGCAACGTCCCACGACGTTGGCTTTGCACTGACACTGGCCCCCCAGTCTACTGCAGCTGGTGTTCAGTGACCCTTGAGGATTGCACTTACACGCTGCCAAGGGGAAAGAAAAACCAGGTTTGGTTAAAAAGGAGTGTGACTGCTCTCATAACCTTGCAGGTTTTACACTTAAAAATAGGAGAGAAAGATCTTGATTCTTCTCATCAGGAGTTCACTAACCACTGATGGCCATGGCTTGGATTATTTGATGCTGTAACATCGATGGTGATGGTGTGTCAGGTGCCAACACAAGTCTCTGTGTTGGAGCTGCCACATTCAGCACATATTTGGGATAGACAGAAGACAGCGTAGCAAAATGTAGATCCAAAATGGAGATATCCTGAAGACTAGAAGGGTTTGATAGAAATCTATGACTAGCTGCAGCACTGGACATAACCTGCGAGCAGTACTTAGCCTGCACTTGTATATTGTTTGCTGCTTTCTGGACACCTTGGGCTAACTCACTGAGTGAAGCTGGTCTGCTAACTCACAGAGAATGTTCATCCAGGTTGCTCAGATGCCAGCACTAGAAAGCCAAAGTGCCACATTTCATTGGGAGAATCCCATCATTATTCTGGAACAGGCTGCCCAGAGAGGTTGTGGAGTCTCCTTCTATGGAGACATTCAAAACTTGACTGGACACATTCCTGAGTGATGTGCTCTAGGTGGCCCTGCCTTGGCAGGGGCGGTTGGACTAGATGATCTTTCGAGGTCCCTTCCAACCTCTGTGATTCTGTGATTCTGTGATCATTATGGGAATTGAGCTAATGGGGAGTCAGCACAGCCCAAACTTAAAAGAGTGGGATCTGTGGTGCATAGCCATGACCACATCATATGCTGTGTGAGAGAGTCATTGGTCCTTCTGAAAAGAACCCAAACCAAGCGGATGCTATCTGGTCCATTGGAGGCAAGGCTCCCTGAAAGGAGCTGGCCCCACAGGTTGTCCAGAAAGGCTCCTCCTGTTACTGGAAGTGCATAGAAGCTCCATTTCTCTGGGCCGAACACTAGGGAAGTCTTCTGAGCCACTGAGGCCAGCTGCCCTTTCTGCAGTGGGTCCAGGAGACTGCCTGGGGCTTCAAACCCCAGCTGCCACTGCCCTCTTGCTGGGACACCACCAAGGTTTTCTTGGTGAATCTCTTCCAGCACACCAGCTTGTGTGCCATCATGCCTGGAGTCCTACCAGGGCATCCAGCTGGCCTGCAGCATCTGGGGAGAGGGCTTAAAAACTCCTCTGTCATTTTACAGCAGCCAGAAAAGTAGGAAAATTACTGCTTTGGCCATCTGGTAAAGCTGCATCTGATTTAAATCCTCTTCAGAAAACACACAAGCACTGCCATGGTCCCTGTCACGCTGCTCGAGGAAGCTCATGAGGTGTGATGGTCTCCGAGAGCCATGCTGCTAAAAGGTGTTTGCAGCGCACTCAGCGTTCAGCGAGGTGTATCCTGGACATCCATACATACCACAAGCTGATCAGCTTCACTTACCTACCATGGGCTGAGAGCTCTCCAGTCAACATATCCTACAAACTCAAGCAAAAAGCCGTAACTGTCCAAAAAAGCTGCCCGTGCAGGTTGCTCCTTACCGACGGCGCCGTTGTGAATACGGGCTGACATGCTCACTATGAGCCGTGCACATGCTTCGGGCAGGACGTGAGGTCCAACTTCTGATGCAATTTCAATACAGTGATACTTCTGGTACTCATCTAAATCTTTCTCACTGCATAAGTTCTCCACAGAGCTGATTCTGGGAATAAGTCCAAGCTTTGGTGTTGAGGGAAAAGAAAATATTTTTGCTTAGATATACTGAAAACCAGAATTTCCCACATTCTCTTACTGTGCTCGGCCTGGAGCATTGCATTTCCAAATCTGCCATTATGCTGCTCAGTCATCTAAAGTCACATTTATTCTGAAAGTCTAGACATTCCCTGAGTTCTTCAAATGAAAGAGAATGTGTATAAAGAAGTTAGATCATAATAAGACCTCAGATACACACAGAACTCTTTTTCCTTCTAAGAGGTGCTGTGTTGATGACTCCAAAAGCAGTATCTGGCCAAAAATGTTACTTGTATTACTGAGAAAAAAATCAGCTGAAGGTTCTATGTCCAAGTATGGCCAGCTCTTGTCAGGTCCAGTTCTACAGAAGTAATTAGAGGAATGGAGTTAAAAATATTTTTCTCAAGAGAAGGACCCAAAACTAACACCCAGTTCCTGACTTGGTGGAAACTTGGGAAATGTCTGGACTTGATTCCTGGGCAAGTACAGAACTAATTTTATTTTTCCAATGTCATCTTCAAATATATCCATAATTTTTACATTAGATTCAGGCAAATTATAGAGATTTAAAAAAAACCTAAGTGATAAAGAACTGCATGAACTTATATCCCTAACCACAGCATCTTGCCAGCGCATGTGGAGTGTGCTCATAATAAATGAGCAACAGATAGAGGTACATACTCTGCCTGTTAACATACACAACAAGTATGATTTGATGAGCTATTGTGATATTGGTCCATGAAAATTCAAACAGATACAGTTCTGTCTTTCCATACAGGAACTTGCAAACACAGCGCCACTGGAGGTAAGCAGACAAATGCTTCTCTGAATTTCTATTAAAACATGCTATAAATGATTTTAAAATATTTTGAGTAAGTCTGTGTAAGGACAAATCGCACTGGTATAAATACAGCCTCAAGGGAATTGTGACAGAACTACTCACTGAGTCAATCAAGATGAACGATTTCACCTTTGGGTCAGAGGCAGAGGGCTGAGAAAAATACACATCCACAGAATATTCTGTTCCCAGCTCCAGGCAGACTGGAGTTTGCAGAAGTGCAATCCTGTTTAGAAGAAATAAAGCAGAGTTACAGCCAGGAGTCGGGACAAGGCCGGTTTACTGGATGCTGTGAGCGCTCGTTGCCCTCTGTGCCTGCATCCTAATGCCTGCAGCCCTGAGCAAGCCCTGCTGCTGCGGGGAGCACACCCTGCCCCGCTGCTTGCAGGCTTTGGGAAAGCTGCATGTCTTCTGCCCAGATGATTCACCAAGCACAATTTAAACCTGGTCAGATGAAACTAAAAGTGGCAGGTTTTACTTCTTCAAGCAAAGGAGTTTGCAACTCGCTGTTCATATTTGTCCTTTACTGTCTGTCTTTGATCAAGACTTCAGTCACATCCTCTTGGCTCCTCTCTATTCTTTACAAGCTGAAAAGCTGGTTTAGAAAATAGGCTAGGACAGTCAACATTTCCTTTCTATACTGAAAGAGCTGCAGTTGGATCTTTGCCAAAGTAATGACTAAACCCCAGCAGGATCTCAGGGTGCTCTCCTGGCTTGGGCAAACCTTTGCCAGGCTGAGGACTGGAGCACCAGACTCTTCCTTAGAGCCTATGTGGTACTGTGGTGTGACGGCAACAGGAAAGGCCACACACGTGTTTCTAATATTCCCGCTTTCCCACACATTTATTGCTCTGCAGTGCTTCAGTAAGAGGTTTGTACACAGAAAATCTACAGGAGAAAGGACAGGAATAGTCAGACCTCTTTGCAGCTGGCAACGGCAATGCATGTGGCTCCTGTGAAGGGCCCTTGTTTTTGCAGTGTTGACTTTGTGACAAAGTACCAGCAGGCTTGATGGTAACGCTTGCTAACCAGTCTTCCAACGACTATAAACAAAGGACAAAAATTATGGTCATTCTTCATATCTGAAAAACTCACTCTCTTTTTGCCAGGGATCTGAATGATTGCACACTGCAGTGACAAAACAGATTTTGTTCTTTACAGGACTAAAAAAAAAAATGTTATTTGTGAAAAATGCATTGTGTTTGCAATGGCTAATCGAAGAGCAGGGATGGAAATGGGACCTCAGCTGGTGCAAATGGAAACAGTTCTGTTAAAGTCATTGGAGTTGTTTCCTTTCTTAGCACAGTGTTGTCCCGGAGAAATCCTTCATTATCAGCCTCCTCTCACATCTAAGGAGGAATAACAAACGTAAAAGACTGTAACACGAGTCTTTAAAATTCAACTGTTTAATCTAATCCTTAGAAGGAAAAATCTACATCAAACAAGTCCACTGCAAAGCTGTTCTCACGTTTTAAGACACTAGGAGTTTTGTTTGCCTCAGAAGGACAGTAAGAGAACAGAACACAAGAGACAGGAGGAGGATCTCGAGTGGTGGGATTGTCCCAGGGAGCTGCAAAGCAAAAGAGCAAGGCATGTACAAACACTGGTACAGATAAAACTTGCCTTTGTTTTTGAAGACATGGGTGTGGACTTGGTTTTAACCAGATTTGGGTTAACAGATTTCCCTAGACATGTCTTCATCACTGAGAAATTCTGTCCAGGCAAAAAATAAGATTTTGACTATTTTCCTACAATTTTCACACATCTCAGAGCCCAGCTGGAGCAACTGGGAAGCTGGATGTCTGCAAAAGCCCTGGATAAATATCTACGCACATCTCTCCTGCCTGAGCACATTTTCCTGCCCTGAAAATCCCAGCTGGAGATACAGGACGCCCATCTAAAAGGAGCTGCATTTTGCATGTGTCTGATTTGTGAACTGAAGTCCAGTCCAAGCAAAGGTACCAAAAGAGGAACTGCAGATGACAAAATCTTGGGTGATGCTTAGAAAACACTTGTAGTGCTGATTTTTCAGATCTGAGTGGGAAGGGGACCAGTGGAGGCCATGTATACTTGGTTGATACGGATTAACAGGCAAACAATTTTAATTTTAAATATAAAGAGAGGAACAAGAGCGGAACAAGAAATCACAAGTACCTCAGGCTCATAACGAATCGTGATATAAAAGTCCATAGCAAAGGGAATATTGTTGATGGCAAATCTTAGCCCAGCTCCACTGGGAACACGGGCAAAGCCAGGTCCCGTCCAAGAGACAGACCGACCGGCACTGGGCTGCCTGAAAACCACTGCCACAGCTGAGTCCTGTCCAAACTGCATCGCACCCTGCAAAGACATAGTGACATTTTCAGCAGCACACAGAGTCTCATTACAAATGACCAAACTCAGAAAAAAAGAAAGGAAGTATTTTTGCCACATTGTTTACTTATGTTGGCCATCAGTCAGCCTCATTTTCTGAACAAGCTCGAGATCGACAATTTAAGAACTCTCCCAAATGTAGGACATTTAGGATCACGTATAAATAAAAGCTTCCTATGGCTTTGTAACAACAGCAACAAGAGGCACCAGAATGATCCATCCAACTCTGTGTATTTGGCATCTCCAAGCATTCACATTGCAAACCTTAAACAGATTAAGCCTGATTTCATAGGTGGCTGGACTTTTCATTATAAGCTGAATAAATAAATATCAACACTTCCAACGACAAAGCTGACAGCATTTAAATGCAGCAGGTACCATGCTAATGTCTTGGTAAGCTTGTTAGAAAGTGGAAAATATTGGAAATGTCTTGCAAGCAAAACAAACAAAAAAAAAGATTTTACCTTTCATGGGAGGGGTCTTCTAAACAGTTCATTGAACCTCAGCCTACGATGGCCCTGGACATACCAGAGCAAACCTGTCACTGTGAGTTATAAAATATCCAGCCCAACTGTGTACCAAAAAAAGTTGATTCCATTTGTGTCAGGACTGCAACATCTAGGACTGTGAATCCAACGTCCTCAGACATTTCCTTGCCCTCTGTGGCAAAATAAAATTTTAGTATTTGGTGTAACTGAAAGTAGCTATTAAAGTACCAATTTACCTGTTCCAGTCCAGATTTTCTTACACTTCGTTTCTTGCTCCTGTTTAACACAATCTTTCCATTTTCAATCATGAATTCATAGCCTTGCTTCTGGAAGTAGATGTCACACCTTGGAAGAGTGCTTGGTTTAACCTATGGAGTAAAAGTAATGAGAGAGGGGACAGCACTGTCCAAACAGTGTTGAAGGGTAGGTAAGCAGCTCAATGAAAATCCATATTCTTAAAACAAGCTCTATTCTCTGCTGGGTGAAACTCTAAACTATGGCCCAGCAGCTGCTAGAAACCCTTTTCCGTCACTCTCTTACAATTAACTTGCACTTCCTCTTAAGCTATGTCCAGACATCTGTTTTCCATTTAATTATTGGACTGTAGGATGATTACTGGTTGTGATTATAGCTAAATATTTGTGGATGTGACCTGCAAATAAACATTTTTTATTATTCCTTCTCAATAGCTTCTGGACAACACATCTGAGAAGAAACATTAGTAAAAACGTAGGCAGTGGAAGGAATGCATTCCGACTTGTATTCTGCATGGGGAACAACTACCCCCATTTGGAGGAAAAAATAAATAAATTATTTTTTCTAAAAACATTACAGACAGATGCCAAATTCTTGAGGAAATTGGGCTACAATCAGTGCCATTACATAAGGCAGCAGGAATGAGTCCAATGGAGCAGAAAGGAATTTGATTCTTCCCTGTTGGAGGTTCCCAGAAATATCACAGTTCGTGATAACTTGGCAACTCAAACACTTTCCTCTAATTTAAATAATTAAATTAATTTCTCTAATTCATGCTAGTTCAGCCCACACTTGAGGAGGAGCAACAACAGTTGTGCAGGTCACACCATGTTGTAGTGACTGTCCTTTGGTAACAGCCACAGTTATGGGATAATCATGTCCAGGATGAACTGAGGATGTTCAAGGGACTTGCTTTGTATCTTCCTGCTAAAAAGATACTCTGGTTGCTCCCCAAACAAGGGCTCCTCCCCTCAGCCTTGGCTCCTGTGCCACCACCACGTAGATGCCTTCTCAGTATGACACCTAAAAAGACAACTACATACCAAGGGTGCAGAGCCAGAAAGGGGCTTAGCATGCTCAGCTTCATAAATGTAATAATCCAGGGGTAAAAAGAAGTAGCCTGGGGCTGGCTCGTTACACTGGCGGCTCACGATGTTGGGAAGACACTTGCACTGACCATCCTTTGGTGAGCACCTAGGGTAAGAGTTGGAAGAGGGAGGACATCATAGTGCGGCATGGCTGGGTCCTCACAGCACGAGAGCAGCTCAGCTCCACCCTCGTTTCATCTTTGCTTCATTTCTTCCATTGCCAGATCACCTCCCCTGTTAAACTTCTTCCTACCACCCACTCCCTCCATTTCCATTTCTGGATTTATTCAGAGCTACTTTCTCATCGCTTAGGAAACATGACATGCTTTGTCTTTCTCTGTCCATTCCATACCTGAAGCACAGATCTTTTTGTTTCCTGAGCATCCGTTACATCTATTCCTGTATCCATTTCTTGTATCTCTTTCTATATCTATTACCTACAGTAATTCTAGCCTAAGAGTTTATAAAAATTAAACCCAAGAAAGAACTTGAAAAACATTAACTTACAAGTTATCCTGGGATCCACCAATATCACAGTCACACGGAGAACAGCCATACAAGCTGTTGCCAAGACCCCAGTATCCTACCTGGGATAAAAAGCAAGTTAAAGATTTTTACAGCAAGTATTTAAGTACGTAAAGTACAACTGAACTTAGTCCTCTGGATGTCTGATGCTCTGGAGCGCTGCCAGGGTGCCTGCCTGCCTGTGCTTGGCCATGTGAGATTGCTTCTCTTACCACATTGCGTGGATGCTCAGCCACTGCAAGAATAGCCAGATATTTACCCATTTGTGCAAGCAAGTTGCTCTGGAAATAGCAAAGACGGTCTGAGAACATGGTTTTGCATTGCCTTTCTTTCCTGTGAGTGCTCCTCCTGGCGCAATTTGATTGCACAAATGTTCACAAGCAGTAAAAAAGAACCAGATGTGTCAATGCAAAATGGAATTACACAGCTGTGGAATTATTTTGAATTTCGAAGTGCTGTTTACTTTTCTGGCAATGGAAAGGCAGTAGATGGGAGAGGGGACTTCTAAAACCACATGCAGAAGTAGTAACAAAAACTGAGTACGTACGAGGCATTTCTCACAGCGTCGCCCTGTGGCAAACCGCTGGCAGAGGCATTGTCCGGTGGCAGGATCACAGATGGAGAAAGGCAAACTGCCAGAGGGATCGCAGTTGCAGGCTGTGGACAGAGAAGCACGTGGTTACCTCTGCGGGCCCCAGTGACGCAGCAGGACTGGTCTTTGCTTTAGATGTGGCATCAGCATGACAGGCAGTCTCTGTTGTCTGGCGCTGCAAACGGACATGCCCTGGCACCCTGCAGCCCTTGGACTGCCCTTGGGGAATGGACTGTTTCCCCCGTGGGGACCCTCCTCAGGGGTGAGCAAGGGCACTGGCAGACATCCAGTATGGTGGTTTGCTGTGTGCTCATCCACCGTGCACAGTACTTGCATGTAGCTGAGTACCTTGTGGTGGGCATAATGTGTGTTTTAATCTCCCTTTTCAACTAAATTGCCTATTTAACAATGCTTCTGTTAACAACAGCCTGATCCATTATAAGATACAATGTAATCTGCAAGTGATTTTGCATCTTTTCCATCTCAGACGCTGCACCAGGTACATTAAATTACATTGACGTTGAATTATAGTAGGCAACTGGGTATTTTAGTGAAGCAGGCAGTATCTGTGCATCGGTGTGTGCATCTGCATACAACGACCTCCATCTCTTGAAAGTGCTTTGGAAAGAACAAAAGAGGTGGTTTACGTACGTTGGCAGCCCAGAGGGTCACTGCCACTCAGCCCGTAGTAGTTTGCCCTGCACTTGTCACAGCGGACCCCCTCCACGTTCTCCTTGCAAGGGCACCGGCCCGCAACTGTTCCCAGAGCAGGATCTGTGTGGCTCTCGCACATGCCGTTGTGCAGCGTACCTTCTGGGTCACACTTGCAGGCTACAGGTGTGGTCAAGGAGACATATAAAATAAATTGCATTTAGATATAAGCATGAAAATGCAATTACATAGCTGCAAGTAGGCACAAATTCAGGATTCTTGTAAAGATTGTAGACATTCATCCATGCTCGCTGTGTTGGATGCTTTTCAGTTAATGCACAGAAGCTGTTGAGAAATGTTATGAGAGTGTTTCTAAGATCTACTTTTTCTCTGGAGGAGAGTTACTGTTTTCACTTTAGTGGAAATACACTCTTTGCTTCGGGTAGAAATAGGCATTACTCATCCACTCCTTACCGTCCCCAGAGTACCTGGGGGGGAAAGAGCCCTAGTACTATGACGTATAACTTTTGGGGATACTCTCATGAAAGCTGTAGGGTTGCAGAGGGGTACCAAGGGTGAGCCACCTCCCCAGAGCTGGTCAGAGAATTACTTACTGGAAGCAATGGATTCAGCAGGGGACACTGCCTTTGTGATGCATCCCATTTTTTCCTAAGGCATTACCCATTTCTCGCAGCAGATGTAACATCTACCACACCACTTCCCTGAGTAATCTCCCCTTGGCTCCTTAATTATACAATCAAATTACACTGAGAACGTTTTTCCCATCCTGTGTTAATACTGAATTTACCACATCTTTCAGAAGAAGGGCTTTCATGTCTGAAAGCTTATTTTTCTTATATATGGCAAGTATTAAGCAAAAGTTATTGCTCCTCCCGTCATTTTGAACCTCTCCTATAATCCCTGACTATCACAGAAGCAACAGCACTATTACTATTCATATTTATATTGATGATGTTCAAGAAAGATGATAGCCCTGCCGTATATTCGACAATGAGTTGGAATATGCAGCCCTTTTCGCAACACTGGTTCAAGGATGTTGTCATGCAGCTACTTTATAAGGTAGTTTGGAAGTTAAAGGTTTGATAACGTTTTTACAACCCTATGAACATTTAAGCATGAGGATGCCATAGGGCTCAGAGCAAAGAGAAACAGAATCACTCCATTTTGAGTCATTCTTCAGAAGCTAAAGAAGCAAAGCTTACGGAGGCATGCGTGAGGGTCTGAGATGACTTTGAGTGGATCCTGGTAAAAGAAACGTTGACACTGGTCGCAGTGTTGCCCCGTGGTGTTGTCCTGACAGTCCTCACAAACACCACCGCTGACCCCACCACTGGCTTGGTACACGGCCATGTCAAAGTGGCATCTGCCAGAGTGGCCGTTGCAGTTACATCCTGAAACCAAAACAAACAGTGGGATATTTCATACCATGATTCCTTTTATTGTGGTCTTGCCAACATTGCTGTTTACTGCTAATGTGAGATTACTTGTTACTCATGTGATTTCAGTGCCCCAGCAAGATTATAGCTTCCCAGGCTTCGTGCTTTACAGCTGGGGGAAAACATCGGAGACTAAGGACAGAACTGGAGAAGTACCCGTGCCGGTGAGCGTGCCTGACACGCAGTGGGGAACGCTGCTCCACTGAAGAAAGATCTAGCTGAATATTTCTTACAGATACTAATACATAATTCTTGTATATTCTACTTTATGCATTATTGTGGAAATAAATAATTTAGCCTTGCCTAAATTATTCTTTCATTCACAAGAAAGACCCCATGCAAACCAGTGAATGATCTTTTTTGCATTAGTTGCTTTTATCTCTCTGTATTGGTTTTTTTTTTCTCTTACGAAAAATAAGAACTTGAAACAGCTTCAATGGATACAGGAATCCATCTATTTTTCTAGATTAGGCATGGAAAAGTCTGCCTCCCAGAAACCTGGCCATCCCATTACAAATTGTTCCAGGATTGTGCTACACCCACCCCGCAGATATTGAAAAGGAAAATAACATGTCTGAGTTACGTTTGCAAGCATTATCTTGTGTCCCTTCAGCTGGCCTCCAGGGAGCATCACTGTAGAATTCTTTACATCTTTCACAGGACAAACCTTCGGTGTTATGGTGGCAGATACATCTCCCATGGACCTACAACACAGTGAGAACAGAGAGGAGGTGAGGGGACATCAGAGGAGATATCTGCTCGAGTTATGCCAGCAAGATCAGGAAAATTAAAAGCTCTTTGGCTCCCTCAGCTGACATAATTCTCAGTTATTTGAGTAAAAGGGCTGGAGAATACCTGCAAACTTTAACCAAATAGTTTTAAAGCCACTGAGCAACATTTAAAGAAAAAAATACTTCTAGAGATATCAAAGGAGTATTCAACTTTTAAAATTCTCTCTCTCTCTCCCTATATGTCTCTATACAGAGATAGATATTTTCCAGGAGAAAAAAACTCCTATTCCCAGAAGGAAAGAATTCGCAATCATGTTCCTGAATTTTTTAATAATCCATTTTTCATGGGTTAGCTTTGCACTATCAGCTATTATTCTTTGTGCCAATGCCTCCTCTCCTGCCGCAGAGCCCCTGGTCCCAGCTGGAGTGTGGAATGCATCCAGCAAGCGGCCATTCAAGTCTGCACACACCACAGGCTACTTACTGCATTACATTTGCACCACTACAGCTCCGGTATTTTGCTGCTATTTTCAACATGCCTTGTCCCAGTTGCTTTTGAAACTCCATACTAGTGCCAGCAAAGAGACAGCTTCTGAGCAATTCAGCCCAGGGTTTTAAAGAAAGAAGCTGTATGGAAACATTTTACAACTTGGAGTTCCAAATGGTCCATCCAGTGGTCATCAGAGAATGAACTTCCTTCCTCTCCCTCCCTCCATTTCTTCCTTCCCTCAAAAGACCAGGTAGGGACTGCCCTTGATGGAGACAGCATTCATGACGCACCATCCCAGACTGATGGAAAACATCTCCCCGCAGATTCTGCACAGGATCGCACTGGCTGGCATGGCCATTGCAAAAGCAGCTGCCCCGCACAACCATCTCATAGACAGCATAGTAGTACTTCTCAAGAGGATCACTGTGCCTTCTTCCAAGAAGAGCATCCCCAAGGGTGTGAAGTTTAGTAAAATTGATCCTTAGGTTTGTCAGCGTAATGAGCTCTGGAAGGAAAGAAGAGAAATCAAGAGCCCAAGTTCACTCGAAGATGAACAGTATGAAATCTTCAGCTTGGATCAGTTATCTAAGAATTCTGCTATGCTGAAGAAATAATGAAAATGATCTGATATTGGCCAAGAGCAGTAACTTGTACAGTTGCCAGGGCATGGACCCACTCCTGGCACACAGCTGTGTAAGTGTTAGCACCCTCCTTGGTGCGGCTCTGCCTGGGGCCAACCTGTATTTTCCCAGTCAGTGTCTTTGTGGGTTCATGTACAGGTCTGGGACTGCTCCCAAAAGGCAGTGTGGATTGTGCCACCTGATCCCAGAAGCAAAAAGAGTTCAGCTGCATGCATGAGCTCTGCAGAGCTTTGCCATTTGCCCTCAGGGCTAGAGAATAAGATTGGCCGATTTATTTACTAATAGTGATGTCTCCCTACGATTTTTTAGTATCTAATTTTCAACATCATTGACGTACACCAGCTGAGCTTTTCACCCTTTCAGTGCACAAACATGCAACACCAGCGAAGTATGTCTGGAGAAAACTTGTACTGTCCATACCTTGGATATATGGCACATATGGATTTTCTATTTCAAAGCTGGGATCCAAAGCTTTTAAAACAACCTGCAAAACAAATTAATACAGCTCTATAGACCACTGAAGCTATTCTTTTGGGATATAAATTCTGTTAACCTGAGATCCATTAGTTACTAATGTCACTTTACTGATCCTGTAAAAGAAAAAACACAAGGCTGTGGCCCTGATACAGAAAATGCTCTCACCCTTTCAACCTGGCCTCGGCTGAGCAAGGCAAAAAGACCTTCTGGTGGATTGATGTGTCAGGAGGAAGGAAAAGCAGTGGCCTAGACTGATGTAGAGATGAGACCAGCACCTACCAAGGGCATCAGAGGACAGGTCCCTGCCTTTAGTGGTAAAGGCTGATGGATGGTCAAGATCTCTTATGAGGAGGACTTTCATGTGAATTTGGAAAGCAGGAAAGAGAAGTAAAAGGTTTGTACGAGTTGTTTTATGAGTTCATTTGGATGTGAAACTGAGGGTAAAGTGCAGTGCTTGTCTTTCCCTCTTAGTTCGGTAAAATCAATAGCACCTCATGCCTCAGAACCTGCATAAGTTCTTCACTGTGAGGGTGACAGAGCACTGGCACAAGCTGCCCAGAGAGGCTGTGGAGTCTCCTTCTCTGGAGATATTCAAAACCCGCCTGGACGCGATCCTGTGCAGCATGATCTAGGTGATCCTGCTTTAGCAGGGGGATTGGACTAGATGATCTCCAGAGGTCCCTTCCAACCCCTGCCAATCTGTGATTCGGTGATGAGTGGATCTAATGGATACAGACAAGAGACTCTCAGGTCCAGAAAAATAGCCACGTATGATCTGAACTCGTACAAACACAGACAGTTGGCAATACCTCGCCTTCAGTGGAGGGCTCGATGTCTGAATATCTTGAATCACAAATGATGTCTCCCACGCTTGTTGCTGGACCAGAAGAGATGTTGGGAAAATAAGCTGCACAGTCCTGTGCAAAATATCTAAATGCTTTCCAGGTCTGACCAAAGTCAGTGGAGCGCTCAACCAACATTGCTGCAGGCCGAAATGTCTGCAAGAAACATTATTTCAAGAATTCCTTAACAGGTGTTGATAAGATATCTCAGGAGTTGTTCTACTGGCATTCCTGTTTGGGGGATTCCAACAACTGCCAGTTAAAATCCTGTGTCTGGGAGTTTGCAGGCTCACTCCAGGGCTACTGTGCTGGTTACATGATTCTCTGAAAAAGCTGGATTCCTCATCTGAACCTTCTCAGCAAAAGAGAAGCACAATCCTCCACACAGATATACGATTACTTTCTAAGTAAGGAGATTTACCATAACAATGTAGGAATTTTTTAGAAAAAATAATTTATAACCATCTGGATCATAATGGATATGCGTGAGAAGACTGAACTAAAGTTGAAAGAGCAACCTCAGTTCAGAAAAATCCTAAATTTTTAGGGCTTAATTTTTCAGTTTATTTTTTTTTCAGCTTTAATTCTCAGATTTATAGAAAATAGGACCAGAAGGCACATGAATAGAAAGCTATTCAGTCTATCCTTCTCCCCTAAGGCAGGATCAACTATACCTTAACCATACTTGACAGGTGTTTATCTAACCTGTTCTTACAAACCTCTAAAGATGGAGCTTTCACTGCCCCTCTAAGCAATTTATTCCTGAGGTTAATTAACTAGTGTATAACATTACATAAAAGCTCTGGTAAAATATGTACCTTAAAAGTCAGGATAAGATGGCTGAACTGGAATAAAGTTTCTAGGTCCAATCTAATGCTGACATGGTCAACGCCTGAAAAGAGAATGAAAATTAAGAGCACAATGTGCACCTTGGAGGGGGTGCTGAGACAACCTTCCTGAGGGGAATTTAAAGATGTTTTTTCCGGCAGAGCAGCTAGGCTGTTTAGAACATCCACTGTGCACAAACCCAGCACGTGGCTGGATTGCTCTCTCGGGGGCAATGCGATGCGCTGCCTTTCCAGCACTGGCACCAGCAATACCACGTGTCGCTGAGATTCCAGGAGACGGTTAAAAGTCCTGTTGAGACTATTTGGACTGTAAGTGATGGTGATGGTAAGGTTCTGGGTTTACATATTTGTGGTGGTGCAACCCTCCCCTAGAACGTGCCAAAATATTTTCATCCGCGATAGTCTTCTCGTATCCAGTATGATTTTTTTTTAAATCCATCCAAATAGTTTGCTTATTTCTAAGAAAAAAAAAAAAAGAAACTAAATAAAAATATGGGGGGTTTGTCATGCTAAACTGATCTGTTAGGCCTTTCTATACTGCCAGACCTGAAATTTGTCATGAGCAGAGCTACCACACCAGGCATCTTAAAAAATTGCAACAAGTATGGAAAAAAAACACAACACAATTTGCACATTTTTTGTAGAGAGTTGCAGAAGCTCAGCTGCTATGCCCATTGTTCACATCTGCATGCAGCATCCCACGGCTCCTGCTGACCAGGTGTGCATGAGACCTCATCCCAGAAGAAATATGGTGAGAGCCTCACAGCTAGCCCACAGCTTTACTGATGTTCATGTCCAAAACTGGTAACAGTTCTTTGCCAAACTCCAAGAAAAAACAACACATTTTAGCTGGATACCGAAAACAGAGGTAACATAATCTTAATTTTTCTATGCCTTAATTTCTGATTAGTCAAATATTTTTTACATATTCGCTATATGTCAAATAAAATAGAGTAGATGCTATTCCTCCTATCATGCCTTCACAGAGAAGCTGTGTGGATATATAAATTGATATCAGTGAAGAACTACCACAGAGAAGCTTGTGACAAAATTAACTTGTGGCAATAAGGATTTGATAGCCAGTCTTCATTTAATTATTGCCTAAAGTATTCATGCTTTAAACTGCAAGCATTTTTAAATGGATATTTGTGTTTTACACACTCTGTGATTACACGTCTGTAGGCAAATGTACCTTTTGCCACAAATCACATTTCCATGAAAAGTAGACACTTTGTGAAAAATACCCGGCCACTGGGTATAACACAGCACTGGGGAGTCCTCTGGCCAGTTCTTGGACATACTGCACTTAAAATTTGTCTGCAGAAAAAATAAAATTTCTGAAATCCTACATTGTTACACACAAATCAGTTTAAATGACTCAGTATTACTGAATCAAAGAATGGATGCAGTTTTGTCTCTTCTCTTCACGAAGGCAACATGATGCATCCCAATTACATGAATTAATCTCACAGTAACATCTTGCAGTAATGTTATCTCAGAGAAACTTACCATTTTCCGACTGCCACCACTTTTTTTTCCTATCGGGCTCAAAAGTTGTGATAACATTTTCAATCATGTGACTGTTGTGCTGTGTGTAGGGATTATACGGGTATCTGGAATCACAGAGGAAGCACTTCTGTTCAGCCTGGAAAACAAAACGAGAAGGATAAAGGTTAATTTGGTCGCTTTTCTAAAGATCCCGTGGATGCGCACGTATTTATGCCATTGCAAGTTTGGAGCCTGCCATGTTTCTTTCAGTGCCTGCCCTTTTTATCATTCAGGCTGGCATATATAAGGGATGAGCCCAAGAAAATCATCACATGCACAAACCATGCATGTAGTAAATGTTGGCCTCGGTTTGCCCCAGGTACTCTACAAACAATACACTTTTTCCATTGTGGAAAAGGGATCTCGGTAAGAGCAAAGAAATAAGTTTGTCAAGCTGTTCGTTCTGGGTTTAGCTGCCAGAGGGTTTGCTTTGCAAGAGGTTCTCGAGAGAAAATTATTTTTTAT
This sequence comes from Psophia crepitans, assembly GCA_013399095.1. Lineage (NCBI taxonomy): Eukaryota > Metazoa > Chordata > Aves > Gruiformes > Psophiidae > Psophia > Psophia crepitans. The sequence goes on along the minus strand of VWZZ01003609.1, from coordinate 87,704 downwards.
AAGTTGAGCTTTTATTCATGTCTCATAAAGGCTGTAGAAGCTTTCAGCCAGAGACAGCAGTGAGGAGGCAGATGGGATACAAGGGAGGACTGGATCTTTCCAGATGTGAAGAAGCCTTGAAGAGCAACATTCACCAAATCGTTTATACATTTTTTCCTCTCTCTTTTGCACATTTTCAAGCAGCTCAGAGACCCAGCCAGGAGCAGCAGACAGGTACTGTTGTACAAAGGGAAGGCAAGGCTGGATCCAAGTACAAAGTAGGTGGTCTGGGCTGACACCACCACCCTGATGACTGTCAGTGCCTTTTGTAGGCACAGGGAAACTGGAAAAGTTTAAAAAGGAGGAAAATCAGGATGTCAATAGGATGAAAGGGTCTTGTTTGAAAACGTAACAAGCAGAAAAGGAAGGTGGTAATGATTAGCCAAAATCTCAGTGCGGAACAAGAGGCTTTTGTCTGCAAAAGGGCTTTGAAACTGAGGGCAAGGAGATCCTATTTAAGGTGATAAGAGAGGGATTGAGAAGGAGACAAGGTTAACATGCCAGGCTGGGAGAAGAACTGGGCTGAGCCATGCAGAGAAGGCCAAGCAGCATGGGATCAGAGCTGGCAGTGCCATGGGGAAGCAAACGGCGGTGGCTGCGCGGAGGGATGCCTAGGGTGGGCAGGGGTGGCTGCCCTGCACAGACAGACTCTATGAGATTTGGGCAGAGCCCGAGTGCAAGGACTCAGGGATATAAGCTGGGAGGCGAGCAGGGATGATGCCAAAAACAAAAAGTGGAAGTCAGTGTCAGGAACTGGGCTGGAAATGACCCAGAAGGGAGCGATGGGAGAGGCATCCTGCCTGGCATGCTCAGGTTCTATGGAGAAGTATTACAAACAACTTTGTATTATGAAATCACCTGGGAATTATTCACATTGAAATAAAGACATACAGATTTAGAGGTATGGTATAATTCATATGTTTTAAACATTACGGTTCAGGACGGTTGGACTGGATGATCCTTGAGGTCTCTTCCAACCTTAATGATTCTATGATTCTATGATTCTATGATTATGATAAATATATATTATATTCAGTCATTCTGTACCACACTTGACAAATGCACGAATGTACAATTTGGAAGACAAGACAGAAATACAAAAAATACTCTATCATCTCATTTCACAAAGCTCTGGTAAGGAGAGCTCAGGTTACTGAAGCATTTGGCAGGACTGCGCACACCCACTCTCTCATTTATATAGACACATACAATATGACACTCAGTCAACTTATGTTTAAGGTTGCTCCGTAAAAATCTTTTTATGCCCCAAAGGACAAGCTTGTGCATGTCCACATAAGGCAAGTCTGGCAGATCCCATTCACCTCTGAGTTCTCTTTGTCTTCCTTTCTTTTCAAAACATGTGTAAGTAGTAAATCCAATCACAGGGCTAAAAACCACTTAACCTATATTTAGAAACAGTAAGACGCATTAAAGATTGAAAATTATTTGCAGTGCTTCTTTTCAAACACAAAGCAGTTGAAGACTTAATTTTTTTTTTTCAGTCTGAATTTTCAGTAAGACATCCCAGCCTGGCTCTTGGCAGCTTGCCACATTGACTAACACAAACTTTCACAAGTCAGGTTTGCTCTCATCATGATGCCTGGCACAGGTTGTCAGGAGGGGAACTGAGGAAGAGAGCACTTGGCTTTGCAAGATGAAAGAGGCAAAGATTTCTGGCCTGCCTCCAGCAAAGCATTCAGGAATGTGCTGGTGAGAAAGAGAATCAAGTTGAGCGTGACTCTCTGACATACCTTAAGTGGCATACACATAAGGGGAGCTGGTACAGCAAATCCCATTGCCAGAGCATAAGCCTCTATCTCTCAAGCTCTGCAAAGCAGCAGAATTTGTAGCTCTCATCCACTTCAGGAGACAGTCACCGGGGTCAAGATAAGTTGAAGCAGCATTAAATCACAGGGATTATTGCGGAACAGCTGTTCCTTTTCATAACCCTGTATTTACATATTTCAAAGGATAAGTACAGACAAGTGAAAATATTAATTTTTTATTACTCTTTGATCTCCTCTTAAAAAGAGGAGAAAAAAAGAGGCAGTCATCCAGCTAAGGGGCAGAAAGGCGATGTCTCTGAGATGGCTCTTTGCGCCCATCTACCAAGCAGTGCCAAGACTCAGAGCACAGCCAACAAGTTAGTGCCCAGGATCCACTTGTTCAAACAATGTGGGGAAAGCCAGCAAAGGTGAAGAGTGGCTCACAGGCTCTTTTGGAAGAGGAAAAAAGCATTTACATTTTGCAGAAAACTGTAGTTGCAATGAGTAACTGGGAGCAGTGCTTGGTGCCATCTCAGTAGGGCAGAGCTTTGCACTGTAAGTGTGTCAGCGTTTTGCCAGCAGGTCACAAACTGTAAGAATTTTCAAGTGCTTATAAATTAAGCTGTGTTTTATGAAATTCCTCTTCAGCCTTACAGCTGTTATTTAGTGAAAATATTTCTATTTGCAACAATTTATTAGCTGAGTGGGGCCAAGTCCTCCAGGACATGCAAGAGGGAAATTCCCGGTCCCGCCTGCCCATGGCTTCTGCACACCTGCTGGTCCCCCATGGCCTCCATCGCTGCAGCCAGCAAGTGAGAGGGATTCCTCTGATCACCCACGTTTGGGATCTGCCCACCCACAGCCAAAAACTGGACTACACCATTAGGTTTTCCATCTTCCAGAGATGGCTTTCTGCTTTTATTAACATTGGTCTAATTTCAGATCAAAAGACATGAGAAGACATGGTGTGAATCACTTAACAGGCTGCCTCAGGTCTCAGCACTGCATGAGACGTCCTCCAGCGAAGGCCTGTCAAGGCAGTGCCTACAGCCTGCAGCACCACACTCCTCCTGCTAAGAACTCACCCACATGCAAACTATGGTCTTCACCTCTGAGGCATGAGCCGGAAAAGCTCCCTCAGAAATCCCTGTGCTCGCTTACATCTCATGGATGTTTCTCCCGCTTGAGAAGCTATACGTCACTGGAGGCTGTTTGCTGCCAAACTCTCCATGTGTGCTGCCATAAGGCATAGCCTTCCACCAGGCTTATGTCATGCTGTCTGGCCTTTTTTCAGACAACTTTAGTAGAAACTTCGTAGTCTGGGCATTTTCCTTTTACAGATAAGAATATTGTTAGTAAGCAGAGCTCAGTTTATTAAAAAAGAAAGAGCAAACCAACCTCTAGGTAGCCAACAATGCAGTACTTCTGAGGGCCATTCATTCCACAGGTCGATGAGGCCGTTAACTGCTTGCTGCGACCCAGGAGGAGGTCCCCAACGGCCGGGTGGCAGGACCCAGCATCACAGTCATCCTGTGCATGCTGGAGTCTTATCAGCACTGAGCGCAAAAGAAAATCAGAGAGAGATGAAATTGTTTTGTATACTCAGCAGTATTCTCCAGAGAAAATCAGTTATATCCTCACATCAGCAGAAAACTAAATTATCCTTTGCCTATACTCCTTTTGTCCTTAATAATATCATTTGGTAGAATCTTGAAGAGCTTTGGTAATGAACATACCTGCTGCAAAATCATTATAAAAATAGAGCTAGCATATTGCAAATCTACACTACAACTTAAATTCTCAGCACATTATTGTGCAGTAAACATGCCAAGCTACTACAAGCAATAATTTATGATGCTTCCTACCCTGGTATACCCACAGCCAGCAGTCCTGCAGCAGGATCACAGGCATTGCAATTGACTGTGTGAGCAGAGCCAGGTTTGAATTCATTTTGCTGATTTCTGCTGATTTCCAAGTGATAATGGTGGAACTGAGACCAGGACTGATGTCAGGCATCCCTCAGATTTTCTGATGATTTGCAGTGAACCCCCTGGTCTGGTCCCAGAACCCTCTGTTCAAACCCCATGGAATGGTCATTAATAATTAAGAAGAATAATTCTGAATTCTCCAAATAATTGCAGGATCTTTTGGTTTATTTTGTGTGAAACAACTTTAAATATTTTCCCCATTATGTTAAGTCTTCCCTTACAGGGCCTGTCCTTTTAAACAAGTTCTGTCCTGAAATCCTGTACAGGAATGGGTACCTTGGAGGCTTTATCTGTTCAGCTTTACTTGGCTAAACTTGTTATAAAAATTGCAGTTAAAAAACTACAATCTATACATGAAGATCCCACAGAACACCAGAAGCAGTAATGCAATTACAGCAGTAAATAAACAGTATTTTACAGCCAGGTTTAAGTCTACTGCTCAGGCATTCTTCAGCTGATGAGTGAAAGAACCTTGACTCTTCAGGTACAAAGACATGCGTATGTTTGGTTAGCTTATCCTTTTATTTATCCAGATCCATGATATCAGCTGCCAGTAGATAATGATTGCCCTTTTCAGGATCTGATTCAGACTCAATTACAACAGTTACTCAATTACTCAATTAGCTTTTCTTTGTATTTAATGGCTTCATATCAGTCAGAGGCAGGAGACTGGGAAATGAGGTCTCACTGTCATGTCTTAATAATGTGCATAAAAGACGCACTCCCAACAAAATCTTGGAGAGGTGTATAAATCACATGGTAATACTTAAAAGTTGGCCTGAATAACTGTAACATCTGTACTTACTGAGGTGTAAGAGGACAGCCAGCTCCAGCCTCATGCCTCCCCGTGAAATTCAAACTGGTGCCGCTGCAAGAGAACTGGTGGGTCACCTGGTGCTCTGCCTCACCCAGGCACCCCTTGCACATAGGCTTACTCAGATCTAGCCTTTAGTAAAGCAACAGAGCCATAATAAAAATATAAAGGTTAAAAGAAAACCCTGGCTTTGATTTTGTTTCAGCAATAATTTCTCCTGACAATTTTCAGCACTGAAATTGGGATGAAAGCAGAGGAAAACCTCACAAGTGCTTTCAGAGAAGACCATAAAAACATATTCACACTTAAAGTAAAAACAAAATGCTACCAGTAAAAATATAGCAGTATTTGAATATAAGCTATTTAATCTGAACTACATTCAGCAGGGCTGTTTGCAGAGATTTAACTCCTCTGGAGGTTCATGGCTTTTGCATTGACTTAAAACAAAGACTGATGTCCTAATGAAGATGCCACTGAGAAATGCCTGAAGTCAGGTGCAATTTTGGCAGAGGCAGGATTATAACTGCATCTTAAAGTGCAGTGAGGAAAAATAGCTTATGTCAGTATCAATGCAGAAGTCTTGTACAGGGGAACCTCAGCGTGAACCCAAGGGAGGTTCATTGTGGCCCTTCCTCTTCCTACTCACCTGGAGGAAAATAAGACTTGCCAACGCAAAAGCTCTGTTGGAAAAATAGAAGGCAGCCATGGGTATAAAAGACAATCCAATCCTCCCACCAAGTAGAGCTCCCAAACAGCAGCCTGCCTCCCATCATTGTGCCTCCCACTTCTTTCTCCATCTGTAGGCACCAGCAGGGACAGCACACCCTGACGCAGCTCCAGCTGCTGGGGCATCCCCACATGAGCGTGCCCAAAGTGCCCCTTCTCAGCTCCGTTCTTGTTCCTCACCTTTATACAGCTGTCGCTGTGTTGAATGAGCTAAGCTGAAATAACCCGGGCAGAGCAGGGGGAACAAAGCAAAGGATTCAAAGTGTTTCAGAAGTTACAGGCTCCGTGTAGGCTTGGTTCATGCAGCTCTATACAGCACATGACACAACAGCCATACCTACATGGCTATTTCAGCAACCACAGGTAGGGAAAGCTATCAAGCACCACCAGCACTTAGTGCTGCTTCAGCTCCTCTCATCTGCCACCACCGCAGAGCGCCTGGCATGTGACGGTGAGACGATGCTGGAGAGCATCTGTCCAGCTGTGGCTGGCTCCCTGCGTACAGAGAGCTGGCAACAGAGCTGGTGTCTGAGGCAAAACCAAGCAAACATTTTCCTTCGGAGTTGGTCTTTAAATTTTATACTCTGTCAGAATGATGGACAGACTCAGAAATTACTTAAACTGCGACAGCACTGCAGTAAAACATAGGTATCCATGTAAGAGTAATCTTGGGAGTTATACGTCCCAATCCCTACCCTGTCTGACACCATGACGTTCAATACCAGTGGTAGTCTTCAAACATGACTCACTTCAGTAGAGAAACAAGGACCAGCAAAACCCCAACATACTTTAGTTCGATGCTTAGCAGGAAAATTAAATACTGAGGAGGTCTTACCTGGGTTTCAGACAGCCAAGCGTTTCAGCTGGAAATGAGCACAGCCGGCTGAGGGAAGCAAGCAAAGGCATACCTGTGCAGTTCAGCTGGAGAAGACAGCGCGTCCCCCGAGGCACCAAGGGGTAGGTGAGAATGAGACCCAGCCTGCAACCTGCCAAAGGCTTGATTTGTGAACTCTTCCTGCCGGAGCTTCTGGCATCAGCAAATATGTGCAGTGAAAGAAAATTGTGACAGGTTAAGTCCACACAGAAAAAGTTCATGCAACTGAAAAGAGAAGGCTGGGATTCTTAAAGTGCTGGCAAACAACTCTTTGTTTCGTTAAACAGCTCTTCAGCTGGTTCGGTTTGCAACCAAATGTCAAAGTCTTTGCAGTGACCTAACATCAGAAGTCTAGTGGCACTGTTTTATCTGAACATGGCCTAGAAAGGATGACTCCTCACAGTAGGGGTGCAGACGGTCTGGAAGGGCTGATTTGGGGTTTTGAGGTGACTGCAAACATGCCTACCTGTGATCGCACCCGTGTGGGCCTATCGAGCCAGATTCAAATTTGCTCGCGCTCTGGATCGCTGTCATGAGCACTAGTTTTGTTTTTCAATTCAAAGCTAAAGACAGGGTGGCAGCTGGAGTCACAGCTTTGCATTGCAGCACGCGCTTTGTCAGTCACTGCCCACAGTGGCAAGCACGGCGCAGGGGGGTGTGCGGTGTACAGCGCGGTCACGGGAAACGCAGCGATGAAGCAGCTTCCAAATGGCGTTCACCAGCCATGCACGGAAGCGGCCACTGGTTTTTGTGCCTTTGTTGAAACCTGTGGCACTTTGATTCTGCTTTCCAGAGTTGCAGGTTGTCCTGGGTACATATTTTTAGCTGTGATATATTTGTTATCAGTTCTTCTCTGGCTGCTTGTAAGGCTTAATCCACGCTTGTCTGTAAAGTAGCATCACATCCTCAAACAGGTTTTCTGTATGCGCAAAATACGTTTTATAAACTGATCATCGCTTTTCTTTTGGAAGTTCCTAGTCTTTCTGAAAAAAAACAAACAAACATGTTCATTAATTCTATTGCAATGCTCAGTACTAAGTGTCCTCTGTCATTACTATGATTGTTCATTCTAGCAAAAATAATTGATATACTTACATTTTTTGAAATTATTTTCCTCAAGTGCATGTGGAAATTACTCATGGGAGACTTTTTTCAGGCTAATTTAATCTGCATTTGGTTTGTATTCATGCATGATTAATTATTGTACATACGGTTTATATTTAGTGGATTTCAATATTAAAAAATAAAAGACTAAATGATATATTAAGATACTAATTTTACTTTTTATGTGCAAGCAGCATGTCAAGTGCTCTCTGAAAGAGTGACATATAACTGAAGAAAGTATTATTAGTATGATGCTACTAAATTATAGAATGGTTGATGTTTTATTAGCATATTTGGTAGGGAATTCAGATTCTGTTACAGAGAATTTATGTGAGAAGTAAATATCAAGGAAGATTTATTTGCAGAATATAGCCAGTGCTGCGTTTTGATTTATGTAGGACCCCAAGCAAGAAGGAGGTTTTAAACCGCTTGAGGCAGGGATTAAGAAACTTCATTCTTGCTTCTTTAATCTCTCCACTGATAAAGGATCTGGATTTATAATGCATCACTCGTCCCATGCTGGCTGGAGGGTAGGTAGCATTGGTGCGTGATCTTTCAAGTCACCACAGGTCCTGGGGCTGCCATTTCTTAGGCGCGAGGTGTCTCTGTAATACACACAAAGGGCAGGCATTGCCAGCACTTGGGCATGCACTCCCTTCCCAGACACCAGCCAGCAGGGAGGGAAGAGGGCAGAGGCAGAGGCACCAGCCACGCTTCAGAGCCTGGCCCCGGGACGCCGGCTGAGGGGCAGCTGGCACCAGACTGCACAGGGATGCGTATATGGGTATATGGATTTTTTTCCCCTGTAATGAAAATGTGAAAAACATCCGAAAAAAAATTCTGGTTTTCTTTGAAGCTGCAGTAAAGAATGAAATAATTTAAGCCTGGGATTATTATTCCCATGTGGAAAGTATTTAACCTAAACAAATTACCTGGGCTTCCTTTAGAGTCGCTGGAGAAAGACAGGGATCCCTACAGGGTTGGTCCTACCACCTTCTTTAGACACTTACCTTAAAGGGGTAAGTCCCCCTTTGGAGGTGCCGCTGTTTTCCCTTGGCTATGGGCAGCCCAGTTCCCTGCCTTAGAGCAGACGCCTGTATTTTAAGGAACTAAAGCGTGCTGAGGTGAATCCCATCCAGAGAGAAATGGCCAAAATCCTAAGTGGCCAAAATGAAACTTGATGTTCCAAAAAGCAAACCCATCTTGCTACATTCGTCTCTCTCCTGTTTTGTTTCTGCTCTCATTTCTTCAAGCCTATCTTATACTTAAAGTGTAATTTCTCAAAGGCAAAGACTGCATTTTTTTGTTTTCTACACATTGGGAGTCTGTAGCACTGGACACTAAAAACAGAACGAAGCATAAGCTTACAACAAAATAAGACAAGTATTTTATTTGACCGATCTGATGAGGAGAGAACTAAATACAGCAGAATATGCTGCAGAGCTCAGGGGCAGAGGAAGAGGGAGACCACCCTGTCCCCCAGCCTCCTCACCTCTGCATCCTGCTGGCTGGCTGCTCCTCCGTACCTTGCATCCTGGAGCAAACAGCTACTTTTAAAATTGTATTTAATAATTGTGTAAAAGAGCTTTTCCACGTTGCAAAAGGATGTAAAGTCTATTTAAAATTTACGAGAAGATGCATAATTTCTAACAGTCAGTACCCCACGGCGCCCTTCGCCTTTGGATTACAAGAGAGGTGTGTGTAAGTCTGGGCTTCCCACCATAAACAAGAAATGCAGTTTCAACTTGAGTATTACCTCCCTGGCAGGCACAGCAGTGCTGATCGTAGTAATCACTACTAAAGACAAAAAAAAAAGAACAGATTTTTTTTTTAAATATTAGTGTGATTTTCAAAGTGCTATTCAAGATATATATATTTTCAAGATACGGTGTTTCATCTTATTACCTAAGGCCCTGACATTCCAAGCTGGCAGTAGGGCTGGCAGGATGAGAAGTCTGCCACACATCTTCACAGAATCACAGAATATCAGAGGTTGGAAGGGACCTCAAAAGATCATCTAGTCCAACCCCCCTGCCAAGGCAGGGCCACCTAGAGCACATCACTCAGGAACGTGTCCAGTCAGGTTTTGAATGTCTCCAGAGAAGGAGACTCCACAACCTCTCTAGGCAGCCTGTCCCAGTGCTCTGTCACCCTCACGGTGAAAAAGTTTTTCCTTATATTAACCCAGAATGTCCCATGCTCCAGCTTGGACCCATTGCCCCTTGTCCTATCACTTAATGACACCGAGAAGAGCCTGGCTCCATCTTCCTGACACTCACCCTTAACATATTTATAAACATTGATGAGGTCACCCCTCAGCCTCCTCTTCTCCAAGCTAAAGAGACCCAGCTCCCTCAGCCTTTCCTCATAAGGGATCTCACATTAGTTTACTCAGAATTGGTGAGTTCATGCAGTACAACTGGATAAGGCTGTTTCTAGGATCCTTCTCACATCAATAATTAAGTAATTAATCCATCTTAGGCAGTGGATGTTGTCTACCTTGACTTCAGCAAGGCTTTTGACACTGTCACTCATAGCATCCTCGTTAGTAAGCTTAGGAAGTGTGGGCTGGATGAGTGGACAGCGAGGTGGAGAGAGAACTGGCTGAATGGCAGAGCCCAGAGGGTTGTGATGAGCGGTGCAGAGTCTAGTTGGAGGTCTGTATCCAGTGGTGTGCCCCAGGGGTCAGTGTTGGGTCTGGTCTTATTTAACATATTCATCAACAACCTGGACAAAGGGACAGAGTGTTCCCTCAGCAAGTCTGCTGATGATACCAAGCTTGGAGGGGTGCCTGACGCACCTGAAGGCTGCGCTGCCATTCAGTGAGACCTGGACAGGCTGAAGAGTTGGGCAGAGAGGAACCTTAGGAAATTCAACAAGGGAAAGTGTAAGGTCCTGCACCTAGGGAAGAACAACCTCAAGCACGAGTACAGGTTAGGGGTTGACCTGCTGGGAAGCAGCGCTGTGGAGAAGGACCTGGGAGTCCTGGTGGATGACAAGCTCTCCATGAGCCAGCAGAGTGCCCTCGTGGCCAAGAAGGCCAATGGTATCCTGGGATGCATCAAGAAGAGCACGGCCAGCAGGTCAAAGGAGGTTATCCTCCCACTCTACTTTACCCTGGTGAGGCCACAGCTGGAGTATTGTGCCCAGTTCTGAGCTCCCCAGTTCAAGAAAGACAGGGAACTGCTGGAGAGTCCAGCAGAGGGCTACAAGGATGATTAGAGGACTTGAGCATCTTCCATATGAGGAAAGGCTGAGAGCACTGGGGCTGTTTAGCCTGGAGAAGAGAAGACTGAGAGGGGATCTCATCAACACTTATAAATACCTGGAGGGTGGGTGTCTAGAGGAAGGGACCAGACTCTCCTCAGTGGTGCCCAGTGACAGGACAGGGGGCAATGGGCACAAACTGGAACACAGGAAGTTCTATCTCCATACGAGAAAAAATTCTTTACTGTGAGGGTGACGGCGCACTGGAACAGGCTGCCCAGAGAGGCTGTGGAGTCTCCTTCTCTGGAGATATTCAAGAGCTGTCTGGATGCAATCCTGTGCAATGTGCTCTGGGTGATCCTGCTCTAGCAGGGGGGTTGGACTAGATGATCTCCACAGGTCCCTTCCAACCCCTACACATCTGTGAATAAAGAGAAGTGCTTGAAATTTTTCACTTTTCCTTGCTTTACTGGCCTATTAATGAGAAATAATTATTCTCCCTGATGTAAAGAGAAAAAAATACTGATTATTGTGCAGGAAAACACAGCAGAGGGGACTAGAAAGAAAAAAAGAAGAGTATGCTCAGGAAGAAACAACTGAAGACATGTATGAGGAAAAGGAAGAAAAAGAGCTTTTCCAACCTCCGCAAAGTGTTGCAGCCTGGTCTACAGGGCTGCCTCTCGCCCTTTTCCCTATTCTTCCCCCCCAACTAGATCTCTGGATGAACCCCAAGGCTGTTTCAGCCTTTATCAAGCCTGGAGGTATTGACGAATCCCATTGCAGGCACCCAGCTCTGGCCGCTGTGTCCAGACACCATGGGACTGTGCCCATCGGTGCCATGCTGCATGTGATCAGAGACACATCAGTACCGATGCCAGGTATGTGGGTGGACAAGGCTGAAGGTAGAGCACAAGCCGTGGAGAACTGTTAGATCAGCACAGCCATATGGTGAAGGTGAAATTGTAGGTGCTCTGTGTGCCCTCCCAAAGGGGCCTGTTCCCTCACCACAGTCCTCATGAGTAGTCTTTTCCTCCTTGTGTCAGTAATGATGGTTCCGCAGGGCTTGAGATATAGCCCTGCTTTTTGGTTTGTACATTGTCAGGACAGCTATAATGAGCTCTTAGATATATTTTTCTAGTGATGATTTATGACACCTGAATAATGAACTGCAAAACCCCATGGAACTGGCATCTCCCTCGTGAAGGCTGCCCTCCAGGTGGGAATGCAAAATGACATCCAGCCCAGGGAACCACAAACAACTCTCCTCCCTTGGTATGCCCTGCTCTTTTCTTGCACATCACAATGTTTCCACAGCTGTTTGGAGAACCTTTCTTGGCTCTGTTACAGATTTTGAGACATCGGCAAAGACCCATACTGAAGAAATGCTTCACCCTGGAGTATTTACTCCTACAGGTTGTTGTCACCCACAGCTGCCTAGGATGTTCTACAGTGTCCCTGCTGACCTTCCACAGGGGAACGAAGGGAAAGTACACCAAGGAAAGCAGATTTACCCTCCCAAGCACACTCCCTGGCTTCCTGGTTTTATTTGGCCCCATGAAGCCCACACATAAGTTACCTCTCTGATTATGACAGGAAAATTGCATTTTGAGGCTTTAACGGAAGGGCTGTAGACCGTATATATAAACCCCACAACTGTAAGAATTAACCATGCATGTTTTATCTTCTAAAACAGGGTCTCCACTAGAAAGGAGGCATTGTATCAGACTTGCAGGAGTTAAGAGAAGCTATATTCATATTGATAACTTTATCAGGAATAATCCAAAAAGTCTCTGCAAATAAGACAACTGGAAAACATTTTAAAAAGCCAACATTCGCTTTGCACATTGCACTATTTTAGCTACATGGAAAGCTCTCCTTCTCAGAGAACTGATGCTCGTTTCAAGCCGTTCAAGCCATGGTGCTTCATATTAGTCACAAAAAAATGGCTATTTTTTAAAGACAATTTGACCACAGATTCTTTTGGAAAGACATTTTTTCCAATTACTTTCTTCAAGAAAACAAAAACTGCAAAGTACCCACGACACAGGCCAGAGGGTATGGTCTTTCCAACTCTGCCAACAAATTGACTTGAGCAGCATGAAAGGCAGCTGTTGAATTAGATTTACCTATATGCTTTTAAAGAGTCAATCATACTTTGTTTTAAAACATCAAGCTATATTTTGGAAACGAATAAAAGACCAAAGAATGCCCTTAATAAACCAGGGTTTAAAATTCTTTTATAGTTTTAAAGTACAAGTTGTACGAGGACAATATACACAGGGGTAGGATGACAGCAACAGCCAGTACTCTGCAACATAAAATAATGAAGCTTCTCAGTGGAAAGCTTTTTCCACTGCAGTATCTGTTAATAGGGCATAACAGCGCTCTTATTCTCCTAATGGTCTCTGTACTGCTGAAAGTGCTAAGAAAAGATTGTCCTATTTTTATTCACCCAAATTTGTGGCAATGTTCTGTTTTAGATCCCTATTATTAGATTTTTCCATACCTGTCAGCCTAAATTATCGTTAAGTATTTTTCTCTAGGTTAAAGTAAATTCATCTGTAAAGGTTAAATTGATGTTGTTTAGAAATTATCCTGAGCTCAGAAAATCTCTCTGGCCCCTGAGGAACCCTTGTGGCCTACTGGCTTAGAAACATTTTGATACTGATGCAGAAACCTTCCATACCGGAGGCTGTTTGGGAAATAAGGTGTACGTTTAGGGTTTGGGGTTTTTTTTGGGGGGAGGGTGGTGGTGAGGTTGAATAAACAAAAAATCACAACCCAGGAGGCCACAGTTTAAAGAACAAACAAAGAGAGAACAGTCAATTCCACAAGCTCCCAAGAAAACCTAGGAAACTGAGACCATCAGGAAGAGAACCTGATAGAAGGATGACTGAAGCTTCAGTCTGAGCAGAGAAAAAAGGGGAGAAAAAAGTCTCCAGTGGAGGACAATGGCAGCAGCAGCAAGAGCATCCCCTGCAGAGCCACCAAAGCCCAGTGGTTAAAGAACTCCCATGGGAACCACTGGCTCTGGTCCTCCAGTCAGAAGCACAAAGTGAAACCAGCTCTCCCACTGTCCTGGGGAGTATCTGAACTACTGGTCTCTGAAATGAAGCAAGTCTGCCCTCAGAGTTTCTCCTTATTTTTTACTAGAACTGACAATTTAAATATTACGGTTTAGACTGACCTGGAATAAAATAGTTTTGGGTCACTTAGTTAATTTTGGTTAGTAAAAGTAAGACAGACTGAAAATCACTTTTCTTCCTCGTTCATTGGCTGGAAAAAATGGTTTCTTTCTCATGTAATTGGAAAAGAAAAGTAGCACAAAACCACTAGGAATCTGAAGAAGTGCATCTAGACTGAAATAAATAAAGCTTCAGGAAGCTGCAGAATTAGAAAGGTCTGCCTGGTGAAATAACTGGTAACACTGATGTTTTCCATCTGTAGTCACCAATACCTATGATACACATGATGTCTGGCTGCGATGTCAGTAGCAGCCTCACATGGGCCCTCTCCTGTGGTCACCGACGAGATGCCTAGTTGCAGAAGACAGCAACCACAGTGCAGACGGGCATTAGACAACCCAGAGCTCAGCCAAAAGCCTCAACAGCTACACATGCTTTCTTTTGCCGAAGTTGGCAGTATAAACAGCTAAACTGACATTTTGGAGGTTCTCCATTTTCAGTCTCAAAGGAAATTTAATATAAAGGCTTCTGGGGGGTATTTAAATCTATCAACATATACAGGTGAATTCTGTAAAAGTATGACAGAATGATGGGTGGCTGACTATCAGCTGTTTAATTTTATCTGTGTCTACCCTGTAGCATCTGGAATCTGTACAGACGCAGAAAGCATCACACAGAAGTCACACATAAAATAAATGAGGGGAATGATTAGATTTTGTCACAGACCCTAATGATATAACCAATGTAACAGCAATAACACTGCATGCTAGCAAGTTGGGAACTGGTGCAGAGATTTACATCATTTGCCCAGGATCAAGAATATATAAGCTCTGCTTTATCTTTCTCTCAAGGACTTAATTATACCAGATGGGAGAAAGCAGAAAAATAATGTTTCCCTTCACTTTCCTGATCTCCCCTTGTCATATGGAAGGGAAGTGTTGTCACCACCAGCTGCGTACGATGGAAACCCAGCCAAGCACAGAAAATGCCAGCAGCAAACCTGGAGAAGGAAATACTTCTTGCTTTCCAATGCTATTATTGAGGCAGTTCCTTTTCAGCAGAAGGCGGCAGGAAGCACTCATTCCCTTGCTGACCATCTGTGCGGAGCACGTTTCAACAGCAGTTGGTTTGCTCACATGTTGCCCATGCTTTCTCCGCAGATAGTTTGTGACCATTACCCTGAGCTCCCAGCAGTGGAGCCAAGGGAGTAGGTGCATATGAACACCGAGCCAGCTGGCACTTCAGAGTCTCTGCTGTATCTCAAAGGGTACACGGGCCTGAAACAGAAAACAGGGTAGAAAAGGACTAGAGCTTTGGGGAAGCCAGGGTCAGTTTGAAGCTGGAGATTGAGAGGGTGGGAGAAGGCAGAAAAGTACCTGATTTAGGTATCCCGGCAGGGAAAAACCTGAATTTTTTGAGACCCACAGGTACTCACAGAGACATAGACTGGGCAAGGAAGACATGGAGAGAGCTGGGCAGGGGATTACAGAGAAGACATTGGAAGTTGTAGCTGTAAGTTGTGGCTTAGTCAGATGGGCATGAAAGAAGTGCCATGTGCTAGGAGTTCAGAAAAGAAAGCATTGTCATGCAGGAACAGAGGCTGAAAAAAACAGGGCTCCACAGGTGTGGCTACAGGGTCTCCATTCACTGCGTGGGCAGGTCTATGCAGAAATACCATCTCTGTTTAAAGAGTAGGAATGCACTGGACCTACTGGGCATGTTGAGCTGCTCATGTAAGAGTATCCTGACCCCTTCAGATTGCCTGCAGAAGTGTCCTGAAAATGAACTGAAACCTTGGTGACCACCCGGTTACACTCAGACTAGATAAAACTTAATTGATAGTTGTTATTTTTGCTAGGTTCAGCTCTCACCAATCATGTTCAAATTGTTACAGGAAGCAACAGACATCCACAAATAAAATTTAAAAAAACCCAAACAAACCACCACCAAAACATGGAACTAATGTTATTATTAAAATCAAAACAATATTCTTATAAAGCAAAACCTTCCTAGAAATTTGTCAAGATTTTCTTACAAACTGTTTGGCCTGGCAGAACATCAAGGGAATAATTTTCAAGAAAACTCTAAAGATTTCATTCTTACAGAGCCCAGACAATCAAAAGTGTCTACTTACCTACCTAGATTTCATAATAAGTTTCGAGGAACCTCATTCTGCTGATTAAGCATCAATTTACATGCATGCTATATTTGTAACATCACAAGCATCACAACAACTCGACAAATTTTGATAAAAATGTTGGTAAGATTATGTCAAACTTGTCATTATTTATGAATAGCCTAGTATCAACATCAGCTCGCATATGGCTTATCCAGACCTCTCCTGAACCCTGAAAAGGACTTTAGTGTCTTTTATGCAATTATTGCACATTGCAATTCCTCTGTCAAAGGCAAATCATTCACATCGCTCCACTACACCAGCTAACACCATTCTCAACCAGGTAGCCCTGCAGAAGCCCAAATCCTTCCTACCAACCAGCCAGGACAAAAACTAGTGATACTTTTCAAGACTACACTTTATGCTGGGACACAGCAAACTTGTAGCAAAGGAATAAAAAAGTTGTGATTATTTGTGAATACAACTTCAAAGAAACTTTGAGAAACCTATTCATTAACGGTCATGTGTTTTTTCAGGAAAACTGTGTTCCAAAGAATGGAAAACAGAACATTAAATCAAAGAAATATTGAAGGTCACAATGTACACTCACGTAAGTCTCTCGTCTCCTGATGGTTGCTGGCCTTGTGCTGAGTGCTTAGACAATTCAAGAAGCCATTATGAGAAAGGATTAGCGGTTTTATGTAACTTAATTATGAAAATATTTCTGCTTTGTAATCATTATCTAATTACTAAAAGTAGCCAAGTGGTGGTAGATCAGGATTTATTACTAACCTGACATTTGTAATCTAGACAGGAATTCAGCTCAGTGACTGATCTTCCCTTCCTCCCCCCACGCACCATACAATCTATCAACAACATATAGCAAATCTCTGCTGAATGAATCAGTCATCTGTCTACACTGAACAATTTAAATTCTTGGGAAAGGGAAAAAAAAACCCAGCAAGATTACAGCGTAGTATTTTTAACCACAGCTTTCATGGTACTTCACTCGGGTACAGTACCTCCCCCAGCCTCCCTGGGTATGAAGTCTGAGCCTCGTGAAGCAGACATAAACTCCATTTTAAATGTTAGCAGAGTCACAGAAATATTCAAAAGAATTAGAGTTAATTTATCTTAAAGATTTGTAGCAGTAATGAATTTTGGATTATCTATTAAACCAGCGGTGATTCTGTAGAACAGAGTTGGCCTATTTACACAATGAATTAATGGTAAATAGGGTTGTTTCAGATAGCCTGAGTAGCTTTAACCTGTTTTTCCTTCCAGTGAACTGGTCTGCTCTGCTTTTTGAGACCCTACGAAAAGAAGTTTTCACAAAGATCATTTTAAAAGACCAGAAGTCGAAAAACGACAGAACAGAAACCAAAGCCCCTTTCCATTGTCACCTTTTTATTTAAACCAGCTACAGATGCACCAGAAAAATGGAAGACCGCAAATAAATTCCACCGCAGCCACGACCATTACTTGCACGACTGCACCGCACTGCACTCGCAGCCTCTCGGTACGGAGGGACGGTAACTCCATCCAGGTTTCGGCCAGGAAACGGCGCCTCCGGCCGCGGGACGGCGGCTTCCCGCGCCTCG
>VWZZ01003609.1:34970-66331 GCA_013399095.1 Psophia crepitans | reverse complement strand
GGCGCCTATCGCGGCCTCCCTCGGCGTGGGCAGCCGGCCGGTGGGCAGCCGGAGGGGAACGGGGCGTGGGGCCGCTCGGCGCCTGTGGAGGTGGGTGTGAGACGTGCGCTGGCGGCGGTCACGGCTGCGCTTCCAGGTTGTCCCAAAACCTGCCCGAGCCCCTCGGGTGGGTCTGGGGTGTGGGTCGCTTCGAGCGGGTGCTCTGCGCACGAGCGGCGTTCGCGCTGTACTTATTTTTTTTTTCCTTGAGCTTTTAAGGATAATGATTTTTTTAACGCACTTGGCTCTTGGTTTCATAATATACTAGTTTTGTAGCAATGGATTCCAAATTTTACACTTGCTGTTTCTGAGGTGGATGTGTTGAGGTGGGCAGGGGGGATGGTGTCAGATGTCCGTCTCGTTTGTGACAGAAGGTGGGTCTGTACATGTGGGATTAAAGAAACGAATGAGTTCTGTGATTCTGTGAAATTGGGTATTTCTAGTTAGATTATAAAAGTCTGCACACTCACTGATGCAGGGTGATTCAGAAAGTTTCATAATAAAGTGCTTTCGAATTCCCTAGGTTTATCTGGTACCCCTTTATGGTGCACTCCTACACGTGTGATAGCGAAGACTATATGAGACAGTGAAGCGGTGCGAAGTTAACTTCAGTGCTGTCTGTGTAGGATAGCAGGCAGCTCTGGCTGGTGTTTGTTCTGGACTAAGGAATGTTATGGCTCCAGTCATTGGAGCAGCTACTTTGCCATATCTGTGCTCCTAAGTTTTCCAACTTTTCCTTAAGATAATGTCAGTGAAGTTGAGATAATTCTTTAAAACACAATCATGTAGTGTAGTAAAGACAGGACCTTGCTTACCTGATTTTTTTTTTTTTTAATGTGGTGTAACCAAACTTTTGTTCCATCACCCATCTTCTCTGCCCACTTTAACTGTGGTTTCTTAGAAACCTCTGCAACACGCAGAGCGTCATTTTGTTGATCTCTGCAGGCTGACTTGACTTGATGCTCCCCCCAGGTGCAAAGCCTGTATCTTCTCACCAAGGTCTGAAGCGAATTTGTGTAGGGGGGAAATTGCAGGCGTAAATCATGATTCTTCATGTATGAACTTCCATTTCCAGTACAGCCAAGTCTTCTGTTAATGCACAGCATGAAACCTGCTCAGGACCAGGGAGCGGCAAAGCAGGGAATAGCTATTGAATAATTTCACTAGGACACTCTGGAGACTTAATGTGCTCTTGAAACAGGGGAGATGAGTTGACACATTTTTCTACACGACAACGATCAGGAGCATCTCACATGTTGGCAGCGTAGGTTAGCTTACCTGCCTTGATGTCTTTAAACAGGGGACGATAACACAATGTGTTCTCAGAATACAGTAAATGCACGATGGTTTTTGTAACTTCAGAAATTCTGGGCAAAGTGCACCATTTCCTCAGAAGGAAAACAGCAGTGCCAACTTGTTAAAACACACAGCGTATTGGAGGGACGGGTTGTGAGCATATTTGCATGATTTGGAAACAGTTTAAGACAGTATTTCCTGGACAGGCTGCTTCTCTCAGCATCCTGCTGCTTAACGTATCAACGACTTCAAGTGGAGCAGAGATTGTGTTGTGGAAAAAAGGATTCTGAAGGATGGAGCTAGGACTTGAAACTGAATTTGTGGGGACAACGACACGTTTTTATAGACCCACTGATTTTATTATGACCATAAAATTCTACAGCTGTAAAAATGTGAAATGCACTTTTTCCTTTAGCATATAGTAGGTGCCCACATTGGCTGACTATAGGACCCCAGAGCAGCTTGTCATCCTTCCGAGTTTGGGCAGCCTGTTAGATATTTTCTGCTAGGTCAGTGGCTTCCATGCGTTGTCAGGTCTGTTTAGCAAACTTCCTTCAGAACTGAATTTGGTGGTGGTTTTTTTGTGGGTTTTTATTTGTGGGTTGGTTGTTGTTGTGTTTTTTTTTTGTTTGTTTTGGTTTTTTTTTAGTTTAAAATTCAATATATTGAATACCAAAAGAAATTTAACCGAGAGAGAAATTAAGCATGGTAATTACATGGTGAATGTGCTGGAGTGTAAACAGCAGTGTACAGGCCAATTTTAAGAGTTTTCTTGAAGCAGGAGTGACCAGCCAGTTGTCTAGAATGTGTTTTTTGAAAACCATTTTTAGCTTTTAATTGCCTTATTATTGCTTTATAATTATAGCCAGTCAATTTGAACAATACTGCTTGTGTCTTTTAATCACTACAATTTATTCTCGAATCAGAGGGGATATATGAAGGAGGAGGTGGAGGAGTGTGCTGAAGATGAGGCGACTGAATCGGAAGAAGACCTTGAATTTGATGAAAGAATTGGATGCCTTTCCTAAGGTTCCTGAAAGCTATGTGGAAACCTCAGCGAGTGGAGGCACAGGTAGGCCTTGTTGAAATGCTGATATGATTCAACTTGGCTGTTAGCTCAGTCTAGCATGCTCTGGAAATAAAATCTTCAAGAGGAGGAAGACAGGCATCTGTGTTCATTTGAAACTAGCCAAAATTCGTTTCTTGATTTCTTTTGTGGACTGACAGCTCATCTTCTTCAAAGTAAAGACATAGTGTCTTAGCCAAATAGATGCATTCATCACTCATCTAAAGGGTGGTGTTTGTGTAAAACTGGTGAGACTCAATCCAACGTAAAGGTTCACTGTAAAAACTTCTAACCAGTTACAACTGGAAGTGCGCTGCGTCAAGGCCATAATAAAACTTTCTCATTTGTTGTCTCACTGAGCCCTTTTCTGTGGGTCAGGTTTCTGGGTAAGACTGTGTCAGCACAAGCCAAAATGCAGCTTGAATTCACCCCTATGCTTTCATAAAAGAGGAAAAACATTCTCCAGCAGTGCCCAGAGCTTGCTAAGTTAAGCATCAGGATGAAGAGCAACTTTCTAAAGCTTCTCTTGAAGATGTAGTTGATTTTAAGAGTAAGGAAAGCCCTCTGAAGAACTAAACACTTCATACCAGGGCATGTGCTCGTACTGTCCTTATTGGTCACTTGAGCTTCTCTCAAAAAGCTGTAGCTCTAAGAAGTGCCTTTTCTGTATGTATCTGAACATAAAATTGTGCCTGTAAGTTGAGTTGGGTTAGAGGTAGCCTCATCTGGAAATACCGACTTCATTTATTGGGCTGTTGGAGTTGTTTGCAGTTAGATAGAAAACTGCTAGCAGTTAGTTTGAAATGGAGGTCAAAAATCTCTCACATGTGCGATTATGTCTGAAACTGTTGAACAAAAAGTACAAGAAGCAATTGCAATCTACAGATAAGCCTTTGAAGTCATTACAGTGCTTGTGGCATAGAAGTAAATATCACAAGGATCTGTATTACTTTGCTATGTTTCCTGAATTGCAGTGTTAATAATTAAAGGATTATTGTATATAAAATAATCTCTAAGAGCTGATTAAATAACTTTTTGTTAATGTTAGCCCCAGTTCCTGAGAAGGCAAGTGAGTTGTTTTTATGTTGTAATTCTTAGAAAAACAATATTTAAAAATTCCTTTTTTTTGTAGTATAGCACCATCCTTCACAAGAACTTCACTTTGGTGAAGGGTGCCTTAAAGATTTCTCAACACCAGAAGTTACTTTTAGCGGTTTTTGTTTTTTCCCAGTAACTTTATAAATGACAATACAGGATTGTCTTATTCTATGACATTATAAAATTTTAGTGTAATATTTCCATTTCATTCAAGATTGAAGTGCCAGGCTTTTTTTTTCTAGTGTGATAGGAATGAAAAACATACAAAGACTCTTTTCTCAGACTTTCAGTGCCTTAAAACCCATTGCAAAAGAAATACTGGTCTGTGAAGCGAGCTGAGACTCCAGCTCTGGGGCTGGAAGGCCTTCAGAAAAGAGGATCTGTCTTTGGAAATTCTACAAGACTTTACTTTCTTGTTCAGATCCACAAATACCTTTGCTCTGACTTACCCAGAAAGTGACTACGACTCTCATTGCTTGTTTGTGACTCTGGGTAGACAGTATGGCTCCAGCTTTCCTATTGCATAGCTGGGGTGAGTCTGGCCTACTGGGCTCCAAAAGGAAATGGGTAGCCAGAATAATTAACTGATTAGTACATCTGCTTTCACAGTATGTGTTGACATGGAGGTTTTCTTATATATGATGGTTACATAGCTTCAGCCGAAAGCTAGAACTTTCAGTGTTGCTAGTCAATGCAACAGTCAATGGTTCAGCCAAGGGTTTATTTCCTGATTCTGTGGGACAGTGGCTTTATTCCCCTGCTGCCACCTCTGGGCTCTAGACCACTGTGTAGTGAACTGAAGCCTGTGAGCAGTGGGCTTGCGTTCTCATCAGGTTGCCCTTCACAGACTCCATAGAAATACTCCACAGAACGCAGATGGAAAATGCATACTGTCAGTAAGCTGTACAAATCACTACTGTGCTCTGTAACTGAAGGTTTTTTCCAACTTAATGATTTAATGAAATCCATGATTTAATAAAAGGGACGTAGCAGGTGCTTCTGTGCATCTGTTACTGTGTTTCTGACTAGATGCAGCAAGCTGATCTTCCCTCTGCTTTGTACAACTTCTCAAGTGTGATGAATAGGCTGCTTTGGAGATGAATGAGGCACACAGACCGTTAAAATACACCATTTTATTTTCTTCCTAAAAATAATTTCAAATCAGTTCTTAGCTTATTTAGCAGTTGGTAGAATGGATGGCTATGTGTTGCTTATTACCAGAGGGTGAATTGTTTGAAATGTTGGGGTGGGTGTCCTGACTGTGCAGCTGTACGCAAATAATGTAATAATGGCACCTTTTGCTAACTGGGCAGTGCATCTAATGCATATTATTTCTCTTGTCTGCTAGCTTCTTGGCTTTAAAACTAGATATATAAAAAAAAAAATTGTTATAAAAACTTAGGTTGTAGACAAGTGAAGGCTTGAAGGGACTTTAAGCTGCACCTTCTCCTAATTTCATGCTTGACTTTAGGATTGAGTTTGCCTAGACCATCCCTGACAGTGATCTGTGGGCATTTTGTTTTATACGCAGAGAAGGATCTAGCCTGTTCTTAAATCTTTCATATAGGGATTTCACAACCTCCCCATCATTCTAGTATTTGACTGTACCTAATATAGAAAGTTCTTTCTTGATGCAAAGGCAGGACTTGTCTTTTCCTCTCCTATGTAAAAACAAACTAATACTGTAGATATAAATCCATAAGCTGCACTTAGAAATTTTTTTTTCATATATCAAAGACACCAGTATTGTACTGATAACACTCAAATTCTGGAATGTTAGAATTTTGTTCTGCTTGTGTTTCTGAATAATATTTCTCACAATCTAAACTTTTTTTTTACCGCTCAGTTTCTCTGATAGCATTTACAACGATAGCTTTCCTGACTATCATGGAGTTCATGGTGTATCGGGACACGTGGATGAAATACGAATATGAAGTAGACAAGGATTTTACTAGGTAGTTTTTATTCATTATAATTCCTTTTAAAATTGAGATTGTTTGCTTTTCAGGAAAGAATAGATTTAAAATGTTTATGTGACTTGTAAGCAATTTATGATTGAAAGTAAAAGTGAAATACTAAAGGGACTTGATTTTTCTTCTGTTGATTGATTTGGATTTTTTGTTTTCTGGAGTCTATGAGGAAGAGAAATTGAGATCTCTGCATTGAAGAAGAAAATAGTGTAGGTTTGTTGGTGGAGTCCCCTGAGGAATTATTTGCTAAGAATTCAGAGAACGTTGCAATGTGTAACTCCACATCAGCTGGGTAAACCCACTAGATTCGCATGACGCTTTCTCTAGTTTATATGGGTACTATATTGCCATTATACTTTGTGCTGCTGGAGATGAACCTTAAACACTCAGAACTTTGCATTATTTAGAGATTGCTGCTGATCTTGTCTCCACTTACAGCCTCTAGGACCAGCTGAAGATAGATTTGCTCTTGGTTTCATGTGCTTGTCTGGGCTGGGTTAGCCTTTCTTCCTGAGGTGGTCAGGCACCCGTGAGTCCATGTGAAGTTAATGGAGATTTTGTGCACTGAACACCTTTAAATATTGTGTGTCTGGAACTGAAATGACTTTAAAATTGTTTGACTAGTTGCTGTGGTAACAAGCTAAAGATACGTATATTAATTGGGTGTCTTGTATGTTGGAAATGCCAAAGATTTCTGTAATGAAAAAAAAGAAGTGAGAAATTTAAGGGAGATGCATCAAAAACTCAAGTTAGACTAAATTCATTCAGGCAAGATGGGAGTTTCACATTTAGCTCTTTGCTAAAGCAGGTTCTTTCCCTAGTGAAGCTCTCACATGGGAAAGATAGTCCAGTGCTTAAGAGACTTACTGGACTTGGGAGGCCTCGTGCTGGAGATTTTCCAGTTTGATTGTGGGTTAATCACTCAGCCTGCGATTCTTGGCAGGTGAAACGGATGGAGGTTGGTATCACTTCAGCTGCTTTCTCCTGCCTACTGATGTGTCTGATCCCAAGTTGAGCCCATGTTGAATCCCTTGCTTACGTGATTTGTTCCCAGAAGAAGCTCCCTGGGTGTAATAGGACTGTATGACTATAGTGAGGGGATTTATTCATTATAATTTAAACGACTTTTGTGAAGCTAACACGAAAATCAATAGGAAATGCCCAGAATGTTGGGGAATGCCACACAGTCAGACTTTTGGTGTGATGGAGTTTTTTGGGATGTTGGTTTTATTTGGGGTTTTTTTCCGCCAATGGGAAGAGCGGTGTTTCACCTCCCATCATTATGGAAGCATTCAGGATAAAGATTTTAACATACAAGGCATTTTGCTGTCATAATATGGGAGCGTTTTTGAGGAAAGAAAACGTTTTTCCAGGAGCAATGCGAGCAAAACCAACAATCTTCATGATATGGCAGCATTTTCTGGAAACTGTTTTTAGCAACTTCTTGGCCTGATCCTGAGTGTTGCTGCCCTGAGGAATTCTGTTTAGGATTGGAAATGCAATGTCCTGTCTTAAGGACAAAACAGGAGGAAGGTCCTCAAATGTTTACTCAGTTTTAGATTTGTAACTCATACATTGTCCGAACCACTGCATTCTGTGGAATTTATTGCACTGTTGTAGTTGTGTGGAAAAAAACTGTGTAAAAAATTGAAAACTATATATACTTAATAAGAGTCTGACAAACTCTGGGGCCAGTAATATTAAAAAAAAAAAATATCTGTTAGGAATTTCATAGTAAAATGCAACAGGAAAATCTGATGCTTTTATCTCTAAGTTACAAATAGTCATCAGTGCTTTAATAATTAAAAGTCCATTTTGGTTCACCCAAATTTTAAACAGCTTAAGTTTATATTTATTGGTGTAAATTTTGTCATTTGACTGTGTTTCTGCAAGTGATCAGAGAATTTTAGTAATATATCTCTTGATACTGGTCCTCAATGTTACTTACTAGCTATTTGCCTTTTTTTTCTTTCCAGTAAGCTAAGAATCAATATTGATATTACAGTTGCCATGAGGTGTCAATGTAAGTATTCCATCAGTGAAAGTTTTGAAACACTTTAAAGGCTCTTCAGAGTATGCATTTGCTTGCAATTGTTGGATATTGTTCAAAATATTCTAACAGTGAAATTTCTTCTGGCATATGACTCACTGAAAGAATTGGTAGGAGATGGGAAGAGAAGTATTTATGTCTTCTCATTCACATCTTGCAGAACTTTGCTTTGTCTGTCAGCAAAAGAAGAATCTGTTGTTCCAGTCTGTCTCTAGCTGGAATATTCTAAAAGCTCATTGTGAGGCACAACTCAGCAGCAGGAATTTATCGCAGCTTTTATTTATTTATGAACTTGGCAAATATTAACCTGGTCTGTTGTCTAACAATACTGCAACCATCAGGTAATTTCATCCTCCTAATGAAGATATAGATGCCTTCCCATTTAAAGGCAATGTTTATTATTCTTTTGACATCATTTAGGTAATGAACCACTATGGACTAGTTTTGATTGTCCTGGATTGAGAAAGAGAGAATACTTCTACCAGCAATGCAAACAAATCTTTAAGACTCAATTTTTCGTCTAGATTAAACCTTGCATTAATTTTATGGTGCATCAGTACTGTACAATTTGTGTTTGTCTCACAAGTATTAATTCATAAGTCATCCCTTCTTACTCTTAAAATTTACTTTAAAATTTTTTCAATTATTTTCCAGTTAGCATTTAAAAAAATTGTCAATTCTGGTTTTTATTTGTTTTTAAATTTGAGAAATAAACGAAACTTTGTCCTCTGTTTGGACTAGTCTGGGTTTGGATTCAGTGGTTATGAAACAGGAAAACATATTTATGCGTAGCAGATCCTAAAAAGCTTGTGTATGTAGTTCGTAAAACATTTCTGAAGCTGTTATATCAGTGGGAAAATATTGCAAATCTGAAGTCACTGTTGATGATACTCTGATATGATACTTCCAAAATTAGGATTCTGTGGTTGTCCCCTATCTCCCAGTAATCTGCTTCTTGTCCAATTTGTTTTCCTTTTGTTTTGGACTTTCTTAACAAGGAACAGTAACTTATACTGAAAGTTTACTACTGTACTGTGAAACTTCATTTCAACTGGAACTTTTCTTTGTGTTTGTGATCATCTGTGTGATGCTTAATATTTTTCTCCTTGTTTAAAATAGATGTGGGGGCCGATGTTCTGGATTTAGCAGAAACAATGGTCGCCTCCGCAGATGGGCTAGTCTATGAACCTGTAAGTTGAGTATTACCTTTTTATTTAAAAAGGAAATTGCTCTTTACTTGATGCAGAGCACTGCTGGGCTGGCTTGCTTGCTTGTATTTCTTTTTTCCTAATGGTTGAGCTGCACAGAACCTCCCCAAGTATTGTCTGATCCTTGAGTTAAGTCTGCAGTGCTTACCCCAGGAATCTGCCAGAGAAAAAGGCTAGCATTGGGATTTCTGCATGCTCACACTGTGATTTGAATACAGCAGACTCCCAAATCAGTGCTTCTTAACAAGCTAGAGATTTCTACAGCTAGTTATTTTCACATGTGCAATTCTAGGGATAAATCCTAACAGTATTTCAGATTAAAGGAAAGCCATCAGCTCTCATAAAGAGAATTGATGTAACTGCTTTTTAACTAGAAGAATACTATGATTCTAAGAAGGGATAGAAAGTCACTATGATATCCTTATAATGGAATGGCATTAACGATCGTGAATTGGGTTAGTATCCTTTTGATTTCAGTATTGTGAACTGAAGGCTCTCAAACTGTGTAAGCCTATGCTCTTATAACCGAGACGTATTCCAAATTATAAAAGTTTTGTCCAAATTCCTACTTCTGTGCGTGTGAGCAGAGGGAGATGACTGAATCTCCTTCCTGAGGACATGCTTGGGAAGGGGAAGGAGCCGGTTCTTGTTTGTTTGTTCTCCTTGGAATATTTCCTCTTCTTGTCTGGACAGTTATCTCTGGGCTGCTGCAGCTGCTGCATGCTAGCAGTTGCCCCAGTGATTATAGAGCCATAGAATGATTTGGGTTGGAAGGGACCTTAAAGACCATCTGATTCCAACCCCCCTGCCATGGGCAGGGACACCCTCCACTAGACCAGGTTGCCCAAAGTCCCATCCAGCCTGGCCTTGAACACTGCCAGGGAGGGGGCATCCACAGCTTCTCTGGGCAACCTGTGCCAGTGCCTTACCAGTTGTGCTTGAATTAAAATCTTAGAGAGAACTTCCGTAATTGACCTCTTTTGACCATAGCTCTGGGTAGGTTTGAACATTAATTGCAATTGAATTTACTGTCTGGAGTACGTCAGTGTTAACAGTATATGGTTTTGAATTTCGTGCACAAATGTTACTGGTGTTATTCTTGTGCTGACTGAAGTACAGCAAGTCTGGTAACTTGCTGGTAACTTAAGACAAGTGCGCAGCGTGGGATGGCCCTGGAAATAAGCAATCTGCACCTTGACCCTTGTCTTTCAAAGATTGCCTCTCTGCTTTTTTTTATTGCTGTTTGCATCAAAACCATGGGTGTCAGTTATATAATTTAGAATTAAATTGCCACTCACCGCATCTCCCAGCCCATGTTAGTCTAAGGCTAGAAGGGCAGAGACTGCTGAGTCAAGTTACGAGAGCTTTAGGAAAAGATGCTGAAGTTATAAATGCAAACAATTCTGGGTGGGAAGGGACAGAAATTTCCATACTTGAGCAATAAATGTATCATTTAAAGAGCACTGTCCTTTCATAAATTCCGGTATGCAGTACCAAGTGTGAAGTCGATTGTAACTCCCCACTCCTTCCCACCGTCCAGTTCTCTTCTGGGTTTCATGGATGGGACTTCGATGCTTCCTGCATGTTCTAATAGATGTGTTATTTTTGTTTCAGGTAGTATTTGATCTCAGCCCACAGCAAAAGGAATGGCAAAGGTAAAGCACTGAGATGCCTGCCTATGGTTTGTATTATTTGTACTGGAAGTGACTCTGAGGTACACCAGGGTAGCATGACAGAACTATGGCTTGGGTCTAAGAGCTTCTGCTTGTAATTGAAGAGTGCAACCCTGTGAAAAGATATTAATTTACTTTGCTTTTCTCATTATTTGAGATCTTTGTTATGGAAAAAATTGGGTTTGGACTTATTTGTAGAATTGCTTCATGCAGTTGCAAGCCGAGATGTATGGACTCGCTCAACTTACGTTTCTAAACGAATGCTTGGTAGCATGAGTTTTAGTTATGGATTCAGACATGATAGTCAAGATAGGTTGATACTAAATGTCAGAGCTGAACCATAGTAACAAATTGGCACATTCTTGTGGAAAAAAATGAGTGAGTCTTTCATATAACTGAATTGACATGCTGTTTATCGTTTAAAGCGGAATAGCTTGGTTATGTGTGTGATCGCTACTCATAGTCTTGTAATAAACTTGAAACTTATTTGGGAGTCTGGCTAGTTTTGGTATTTTTGCAACACACTGCTGTGAACAATGGAGCCTTGAGCTCTGTATAAATTCTCAAAGCTTATTGTAATACTTTAATACTACATGAATCTTGCTAACTTTTAAATTTAAAACCTGCCACTAAGGTTGGTAATAAATTGTGAAGTTATTTTTTGGTTTAGTGTTGCTTTCTTTCACACTTGTCTGTGTAATCTTTAGGATGCTGCAGCTAATTCAGAGTAGGCTGCAGGAAGAACACTCTCTTCAAGATGTGATATTCAAAAGTGCTTTTAAAAGTGCTTCTACAGCACTGCCGCCACGGTAAGAAAAATTGGGACGTTGTGTTGTCATTCCTCTCTTCCCCGGCCTATTTAATTAGACTTCACATTTTATTGTGGTTGTGGTATTTTCTTTTATTTTTTTCCCAGAAGATAAGATTGTAAGACAATAAGATCTCACTGCTTTTTTTGCACTTTAAAATAGTGTACTTGATACTTGCTTTGGAGAGCTGTTGTTTTATGAAAACCTCTGGAGTTTCCAACCTGGAGAAGGTTTCTAGGTTTTGTGTGTATATCTGTATGTATGTAGAACACAGACACACACATAAATAGATACATGCACCTTTTTAGTCCATTTTATCTGATGCCTCCTTTTTAGTGTGAATTAGTAATGCCAAAGCAAGACTAAAAAGTTGTCTGTTTGTTTTTTTTAAGTGAAAGATTATCTTTCTGTCCAGCAGCTCTTCAAAAAAGTCCTGTTAGCTGTGGCTTAATACTTTATGGTTTTAAAAGAATCAACCTTTGAATAAAAATGTGTTTTGTTTTAAATGCTCTGGTCTAAGATAGCACTCTTAAAATTGTGTGAAAAACCTTGCTGTTTACACTTCATTCCAGCTGCCTACAAAATGCTGAGACACTAATGCATTGAAGGCTTGGTCTGTCCGAATCTAGATGCTATGGGATTTTGTTTTCCCCCCAGGGGAAAATGCTTTCCACATGAGAGCTGAAATTCCTTTTGCCTTAAAAACAAACAGAAAAACCCCACACAAGCAAGCCATGAATAAAACAAAAACCTCACCAGAAATGCTATATGCACTTTCCATGTTGTAATCTCCCTATTTGAGGACTAAATACATCCTGTCTTCTTAAGGCAAGGCTAAAGAGGGCTCAAAAATCTTTTTTTCTCATTTAGGTTCTGTCTTCAGATATATTAAGTCCTTCTGTGCCTCTATAATGCTTGTTAGCACAGTATTTGAGATGGCAGTTATGCTTGAGATGTGTTTAAAACCCCTCCTTTTATTTTTTTGTCTCACTCTATGGAGCAGGTTGGGAAATACGTTCTGAATTGTGGACATCCCAACAAGTGTGGGAAGAGGAAGGCTTCATAAAAAAATGTTGAAAGCTGTTCTTGCTACAGTGTTGTTAACATGACTAACATATTTTGTTATGTTCATTGTAGCGTTAAAACTTCCCTAACAAACCATTTTTGGTAGAAGTAATTGGGGGAAAAAAAAAAAGCCAGGGTAACAAGATACACTCTACAGTCTTATGTTTTCTGTTCACATGAATAAGTATCGTAAGTTAGCTTGGTATGCCAGATCTCTGAAGACAGGTATGAGCAAAAGCTATTGGTTTCATCAGACTGACCTTTATTAGATTCCTTCCCTTCCACCACCCTGGCTATAATTTCAGAAGTATACGATAAGGACAGGTAGATGGTAATGCTGTATCTTCATGCTAGGAAAAAGAAATCTAACTGTACTGCTGTAATTTCTGTTGGTCAGTACTCTCAAGTACTCCTTATGTTGTTTTTGTTTAAACAGGGAAGATAATTCATTACAGTCTCCAGATGCATGCAGAATTCATGGTCATCTCTATGTCAATAAAGTGGCAGGGAACTTTCACATAACTGTGGGCAAGTATGTTCTGTTCAATTCCTGAAAATAAAAAATTAGAACTGACTTCTACATTATATGTAGTACATGCATGTATATGTGTGTGTTTTTACACTTTTGAGTTAGTGACTGTTTTTTATTAACCTTCCCATACATGCACTTGGTATTATTTTCCATGTAGTATCTTTTCTTGCACAGTTAGAAAGAAATGTTTTCAGCAGTTGCTAAAACAATGCAGTGCAGTGCATCGTTGCATGCAACATAGTGGTTATGAATTGCAGTGTCTTACAGGATGAACACTCTTGAAAATAGGTCCTCTGCGAATGTATGACATAGAGTGGACTGCTTGTGCTTACCTCTGTTCTTTGGGCCTGTCCAAACTTCTTTCTGTTAGTGCACAGTTCGCTAACATGGATGAAGTGGATATGTGCCATTTCAGTGCTGAGATACCGTGGTTAGGGAGCTAGATGACAGTTCATCTTGAGTTGAGGAGAGACCTTCTGATAGGCTTTGGCCATGGTGTTAGCTTATATACACTGCATACAAACTTGTGTTAAATTTTCTCTGTGCTTTCCAGCTCTGCTGTCCTCACTTGTCTTCCTGCCACCTCTGTCACCAGAGGTCTTAGCATGCAATCTACTCTAATTTATCCACGTGTAATTCCAGCTGCTATGTTTGTGTGGATATTTCTCCAAATGTCACTTCTGCCTGGTCTTGTGCCATTTCTCTGATTTGCCCCTAGATGTCCCGCTCCTTAAGCTTTTTTCAGAGCTGATCATTTCAGCCTTTCATCTCTACTGCCCACTTCTTTCTATCTCTAGTTCTGCAACCCTTTATAATCTTTCACTTTGCTTCCTTTTGCTCGTCACCACGTTTGTACTTCTGACTAAGTTGATATTTCTCTTCTTGTAGGGTTTTTTTTGATGTCTCTTCTCTACTGGCTGCCTTCATACCTTATTGCCTGGTTATTTATTGTAGTCCTATCTTGACTGATCTCATTACCTTTCTCCATCTTCTGTTTGTCCAAAACTGACGTGCATTTGGTGATGATTTAACTTAAGCTAAGTAGGGAAAGCTTCCTGCGTTAGTGGATGGACTGGTAGAGATAAAGTGTGTCTGAGATCATTTTACTTTCCAGAGTTGCACTTTTCCCCCTCTTCTTTGCAGTGTTACCTGCCTCTGCATTGTTCTTTCTTTGCAGGTCTACAAACAAGTGTCCAGACTTGAAATTAACTTGCTTAGTCAGGGAGCAAATGGAGAGCATAGTTAACTTGCTTAGTCATAGAACAAGTACAGTAACGTTTTCATTAGTCACTGGAGCAGTTCTGCAGCTTTTCATGTTGTAGGCCTTGGTGGCTCTTCTAGCAGCTTAGTGACTTGATGTGGTTTTGACATTCCAAAAAATGCAAGGCACTAATTTTGTGTAAGAGGATTTTAATGAGTCCAGTGTTTCTTATCTTTATCATTCAGGCTGTCTGTACTTGGCAGTAATAAAAATGTCGTCTTTAATATAGATACACACAATTTTTTTAGAAACATGTTTGTAAAAATATATGTTATATATATGCACGTATTCTATATATATAAAAGGTATTTATTGAAATAGAAGGGGAGAGGTAGTTTTTCTACATAGTCCTGTTTAGGAAATCTGAGTCTTTTGTGTGGATTCGATAAACACATTTTTCATAAAACGTATCTTGTTTTCTTTAGGGCAATACCACACCCTCGAGGCCACGCACACTTGGCAGCCCTTGTAAGCCACGAGTGTAAGTTCTTTCTATCCTCTCCGTATGAACAAGTAGCATTTCATCCAGACTGCTGTCTCCTAATTCACATTAACGTAGGTTGCTGTTGTAAAGATGTTCTAGTTGGGGGATTGCATTGTGGAAGAAAGTGAAGAGCATTCTTTGCAGTGTTACAACTCGGTATTGACTTACTTTAAAACGTTTAATGCTATTAGTATTATCTTTAGGCTGCTTCTACAGTAATGATAATTCATGGCTCTCAGATATATTTTGTTGTAACACAGATTCCATACAAAATTCCCGTATTTCAGTCCAAACTACTTATTTCCTGCAAAATCTGGTTTTATAAGTTTGTTAATTTCTGACCTTTTGTCCTTAGAAACTTCATTTTTAGGTTATGAGTCTAGATACTACATGTGTGTTGCTGCTGTACTTAATGTGAGGCAAGAGTGACTTACTGTGAAAAATGAACTTGGTGTTGGGTAAACCTCCAGATGTCTGCCCATGAATTTATGTCAACACAAGTGTATAATGTTGCAGAGCTTAAATAACTTTGCAAAATTGGGCAATGTGGTAACTTGGTAGTTGCCTTATGCTTCCGCTGTACATTTCCTTTATGAAATTTCAGTCTTTTTAATACCATTGCATATGAGAGCCTGACCTGTTAGAATAACATCAGTATTTGCCCAGCTAGAAATTTTCTGTTATGAACTGTAAACTCTATTCGTCTCCAGGGTTAATTCAGGTAGAGTTATAACTTATTTTAGAAGTTCTTGTCTAGAGAAATTGAATTTCTTTGTTAAATATTTTGAATTTAGGTTTTGTTTGAAACATGTATGTAGGTGTATTGATATAGTCACAGGTACAACTCTGATAAAATGCACATCAGTGTTTGAAATATTCTAACTAGTGTGTTTTCCAGTGTGAGAAACAGGTGCCTTTTTCTCTGAGAAGAGTACAGAATCTCATAGTTTAAAAACATCGTTTCATTTCCCTGTTTTCTCTTTCAGCCTATAACTTCTCTCACAGAATAGATCATTTGTCATTTGGAGAGCTTATTCCAGGAATTATTAATCCTTTGGATGGAACGGAAAAAATAGCATCAGATCGTAAGTGTTGTGTGTTTAAAAAAGGATCTTGTTTTCTGTATTTTTCCGATAATTACATTTAAAATATTATCACGCTTCATGAGTGTTGTGATTTACAAACAACACGTCCCACTAAATTTGGTAGCGAGCAATGCACTGCTCAGTTATCTACATGGCATCTGAGATGGATGATTTCTTTTTAACATCAGTATTGCTGTACTTTGCTGTTCTGCTGAAGCTGACTTGCAGTTTCGTTCAGATTTGTCTGATGTTGAAGTTACAGTATGTCTGAACATACTGCAAAGAATTTTGCAGCAGTATGCGACAGTGGTGATTCATAGATCTGATTGTTGTTGTAATGGGGAAAAGGAAGTCTGATTTTGCGTTAAAACAAACAAACAAAAAAAAGCATCAGGAGTCTTGGATTCTATTCTTGTATTTGGTTTGTCACTTCCATGGTGTGTTTTGTGAGGCTGCTACAGGAAGGGTTTGTGTATCTCTGTATAGAGGAGTGTAGTAACCTACTCTAGAGAGCCACCTACGCCTCATCCTCTGACTTGGGTTCCCCATCAGTGATCCCCAGCACCTTCTAAAGCTGCTGTTGTCTCAACATCAGTTGGTCTATTGGCTGTTCCAGCCAGAATGGTTTAGAGCACTTCAAACAAATTTCTTCAGTTTGTCAGTGTTCTCTTAGGGAATTGCATGGAGGCAGAGGAATCGTAAGTGCATAAGCATGCTGATTGCTATAGGAGATTTCTCTAGAAGTCTGTCTAATTGAGAGTAAAGCCGTAACCAGTTCAGAAGGGCTTCCAGCATTGCATAGGCAAGTCAGTGGCTAAAATCTAGTCAAACTACCACTGAGACGGATGTATTATACAAAATGTGAATGTGTGAAACTTGTTCAGTTCCAGTGTCCTGGAAAATGCTATCTGTGCATTTCACTTGAAGCTTTGAGTGGCCTGATCTTAATAGATCTTATCATTACAAGGGTAAAATAGATTACTCCGAGTACAAGTGTGACATAGGCCTTGCCCATGGAAACTAACTTTTGTTCAAGCAGAGGGTGCTGAAGTAGTCTGTGCAGTGCTGGGACTCCTTGAAGAAGGTCCCTAGTGCAAATGGCTTAGCTGATTCACTATTTTAAATATTGTTTGATTTATTTGTGAATGTCTCAGATGAACTTTGACTCAACAGTGAGATTTGTTTTCTTCTAGACAACCAGATGTTCCAATATTTTATCACAGTTGTGCCAACCAAACTTCATACATATAAAATTTCAGCGGAAACTCATCAATTTTCAGTGACAGAAAGGGTAAGTAGAAGTAAGAGAAAAACATGTGGAGAAAAATCTAAAAATGATTGTTCTTAACAAAAATTCAAATGTGAAAATGGGGACTTAGTTGTACCGTGGTTTTGAAAACTCCTCTAGCATGAAGAGACTCTTTGTAGAATGTTCCAGTGCACTAGGTTTATCTGTAAATAATGTCGTACTGATGGTAAAATATATATGCTTGGTGACACATACTAATTCTTGCATTAGTGTTTTACATCCATAGATCTGGAGTCTGATATTAGAATAAATAATCGATATCCAGTCATTTCCATGTCATTGGATGCTAATGGTGGTGGTGAAATCCTTTTAAGTTTTAGGTCTGTGATCTTGTGTGTAGCTTTACAAATATTTAATCCACCTGTTAAGTTTTTGTCCACAAGGAAACCAAAAAAGGAGCTCACTTGAAGGTCACGAACTTGGTTGTGGAGTGTTAGAAATGGAAATAAAGGTAGTTTGTGTGGAAAAACTAATCACACAGAAAGCATCTCTGTCTCACAGCTGTCTTGTTTAACCTTTGTTGAACCACCAACTTTAATTATTCTCCAGACTAGAGAACTTCCACTTCTGGCCTTGGAGAGGCTTTTAATTTTGAATTCATAAAGAAAGTAGTTATTGCAGAATAATACACAGGTAAATCATAAGGTACTAATTTTAAAGACTGCTGTAAATAAGAAAAAGGTCTTATGTGTACCAGTTACGTGTTTCATTTTCAGACACCAAACTCTGTCTTGATCTTTCATTCAACAGCCAAAGGAAAAAAAAAATTTGGTGAAAAGTTTAATTAAAACTGACAGATAATAGAAGAGGTAAGAAGGAAGCCTTGGGTTCAAAGAAAGTTCAGGGAAGAGGATGGCAGTTCACTGTAATACAGTTTGTGGTGTTCTTCAAAGGAGAAAAATCTTTATTTCCTCACAATTCCATGCTGTGCTTCTGAAAAGTACATAGCCAGGGGAAGTAGGGTAGAGAGTGATGTCTTGGTGTTCAATGTGGGACATGCGGACTGCTGAAGGGAGAGGTTTGCTCTAAAACTCAGGAAAGCTGGAGTAAAGAGAGGAATGAAGAGGAATTTCATAATGCAGTATACTCCGATCTCCTGCTGGTCTAGCAATCTACTTCATGTTCTCTCTGCAACAGCTAGGGCACTCCTTAAGCTTCTGAACATGAGTCAGCTGCTGATCTTACTCCTTATTGTATTTTTTTCATCTTGTATTAAATTTTTCTCTCCTTTCTGTTAGTTACCTGTGCAGTCTTAGCTACCTCTGTAATTTTTTTGTGGGGATGTATTTTTTTATGGATGTTGCAACGCAGCCACAGAATGTTTAGGAGAAAAGCTTGCGGACAGTGGAGGCAAAGTGGCAATACGTATTTGCTTGCTCTCGCTGTCTCAGTAGGTAGCCCTGTCTGTTGCCTGTAAAGCTTGTTTGTGTATATCTGGAAACCAAATACCCCTAGCAGATGAGCTAGGAAGGGCTATTAAGAACAGTTAATGCTGAACAGCTTAGTGCATTTATTTTATAAGAGTAGGCACATATGCAGCCTGGAAAAAGGTGGTCACCTAGCCGTGGCTGAAACTTAAATACAGTGACGTTTGATTGCCAGTGGTGAACAGACTGGGGAGCAGAGTTTGAAAGGTGCGGGCAGAATCATCTCTGCTGTTGTTGATATTAAGATACTGTGTTTATATTAAAGAGATTTAATCCTAGCAAGGCTTCACTGATAGCTCAGATAGCTGATACAGGGTTGTTATTTTCAGCAGCCTTTAACAACCAACAATTGAATCATCTGCAGCAGTAGAAGCCAGAAGGGGACCAAAATGGTCTGTGCAAAAAGAATTACTTATCTTTTGAGGGTGGAGTTTTGGGTGTTCTGTTTAACTTCTTTTTTCACCATTTGACCTCAAAAGACCAGTAAGGCTTAGGGAAACAACAGAAGAAAAACAAACAGAAAATCATATTTTGTCCCTAGGCAAGGGCAAGGTTCTGTTTACCTACTCTCAGTCTTCCTTCTTAGTATGCCTGATCATCCATCTTGTAATACTGAGTGTCATCATATGCTCTTGGAATAGAGAAAGCATTCCGTACCTTTATTTTTTAACCATTGCAAGGTTTCTGTGAGCTGGCATCATAACTGATATGTTATTTTGGTATCCTTTTAACTTTGGTTTGGTATCAAAAGCAGCAATATGTTTTATGTCAATGTTAGCTGACTGAAGAAGTTGCCTGGTTTCTGCATTTTCCAAAGCCGCAGTCAGCTTTTGATTTTCTACTGTATTCTGTCCGTTTTTTGAGCATAGACTGTTAAATCTACAGGTGGAATGGAGCTGTGATATACTGCTTTTCCTACTCAATCTTGCTTGTCTGTCTTCTCTACTTTTATTAACCTAAACATTGCTGAGTTTGTCTTCAGTCAGTTAGGTTCTTTTCTGCTGCCCTTGTCTGTTTTCATCCAGACTTACCTGTCAGTGCATTTATCAGCACCTTTCACTGACAGCAAAATCATAGCAAACACCAAAGAAACTTAAGACTCTGTCGAGGTTTTTTCCTCTTCTTTTTTTTTTTTCTAAAAAAAAAGTAGAGATTTGTAGCAGCCACACTCTCCTCTTTGGGGTCTTTTGGTTTAAGAATTTGGACAAATGAGAAGAAACTGTAGAATTTCTTGGATTAGAACTAAACTATCAGTTTAGAGTAGTCATGGTGAGTTAGTTGTTATTTTTTATCTAGGTGTATTTCTTGCCTTGTGACTGTTGTCAGAGATGGCCTGACTGACAAAAATTTTAAAAAGAGGCTTGATACTGGCGTGCAGTTTTCAGATCTCAGAATTTTTGAAACTTGGGGATTTGGTCTTTTTTCTTTTTTCTTTTTTTTTTTTTCCCCCTCTCCATCAAAGTAATGGATTATGGCATATGTGTAACTATGCACTTAGTTAAAAAAAAAAAAAAAGAAAGCATTGATCTAATTGACTTAAGCTTCTGAATTTCTGTTACTGTATCCTCTAGTTTAGGGTCTTCCCTGATACAATTAAATCCTTTGTGGCACATGAATCTAGGGATATGCTCCAAGGAAGGAGGAGGATGAAACCTAATGAGTCTTAGGTGCAGTATGTAGACTTATATACACCCTCTGGGAACACTGCCATTGCTAGCTCTGTTCTGCAACTTAAATGTCTCCTGAAGGGCTCATCCTGATTTAAGTGATTTAGTAATGCTTAAAGTAGGAGGAGCTGGGGCGCTGTATTACACCAGGGCACTCATTTGAGTTCAGAGGCTAGACCAAGACTGTGATGCTTATCCTCATAGGTACCAAAAGCGACCCAGTTATAAACATCCTTGTTTGAAGGACCGTGTAAGTAAATCTTGAGAGGATAGTACTGGAGCATGATAGTCAACATTGATATGCAGCACAGAACACTAGTGAAAAGGAAAATAAGTTGTTACTTTGTGATGTTTGACTTTTAAAAGGTACAGGCCAAAGTTCTCTTGATGTTCCCTGGTCTTTTGATTGCTAGCTCTGATTGAGATTGTTTCCTTATGACTAATAAGAAGTGACTAACTTGTATTTCTGCCTTTCAGGAAAGAGTAATTAACCACGCAGCTGGCAGCCATGGGGTGTCTGGAATATTCATGAAATATGATATCAGTTCACTTATGGTGACGGTGACAGAAGAACACATGCCTTTTTGGCAGTTCTTAGTGAGGCTCTGTGGCATTATTGGGGGAATTTTTTCAACTACAGGTAGCTATCAGTGCTTTCCCTCTCAAGTCCTATTAGAATATTTTTTTTTTGGTCACCGTGATTATGTTACAGATAAATAACAGGGCAGTCCTGAACCTCTAGCAGGTTTAAGACAAAACACTCATTTGTGTGCAATGAAAGCTGGTAACTTTGGTGTCCCAGTATGGCATTTCTGCTGTTCTGAGGGCCTGTTTCCTTTTTGGTAACTATAGCATAGTTTGTTTACTTGTAGAAGACCAAGAAGATAGATATATAGATGCACACACTGACTTCTGATATTCTGTGTATTTCCTGTAATTGGGATCCAGTGCTAGATCAGTGCCAAAAATTGAGATAAAATTTCATTGATAAACTAAGTTGGAAAGGCAAGTTTCACTTACTAGTCAAGACATCATAGGATATCTTGGTTACAAATTATTTCTTTTCTTGGCTTTCATTTGAAGAGAGCGTAGTAAAAAGACCTTCAACTGTGAGCTCTCTTTCACAGTAGATGTTTCTGTTCCACAGAATGTATTTTCACCCATAAAAGCTGGGCAGAGGGAATCACATTTGCTTGGATAGCTTTGATTTTATTGATGCTTTTCAGAATGTTAGAATTCCCCCTGCCCTTGATGTCTCCTTTTTTATGTTCATTTGTCAGTGTTTCACATAGCAGGTTACTGTACTGTATCCTGTTTAAGTATTGTGTAGAGTTTTGCTACTTGTGACAATTTAAATCTTGTTCGACATTGCAGGAATTTTACATGGCTTTGGAAGATTTATAGCAGAAGTTATTTTTTGCCGTTTCAGACTGGGCTCTTACAGATCCACATCGGTAAGAAAAACTTTCTCTTAGTATTAAATAAGTGGTACAGCTACCTGAGGGTAGATGATGATAATAAGGACAACTTTGGGGCTCGGTCCCAGCAGAGTTTAAGATGCTTGCAATAAAGCCTCCCTTTGATATGCATGTGAGCAGATATTCAACAGCTTTTAAAAATAGTTGGAAACCTAATGCATAAGGAAGCAAGGTGTTTTCTGAGAAGCCGAATTAATGAAACTGTGTCTTTTAGAGACTTCTCTGCTACATTTTCTTTTCATACTACAAAAATGACATGTCTTCCCAGGCCTTGTCAGCCTCTCTCACATGTTCTTCTGCTTGGCCTGCTTAGCAAAGAAGAGGCACTGCCTGCTGCAGGGGTTCGGTATGGGTCCTGATTAGTCTGCAGGCAACTGCCAAGCAGTGTGAAAGCTGAGCAGTCTTTACCTTTCCCTTCATTGTGCATCAATAGGATTGCTCCTCTACCAACTACCTGATTTTATTTGACCTTTATTCTTCCCATTTAAGCCTGTAAGTAGCCTACAGAAAGGCTTCTGCCTTTCTCTCAAATTTGGTTGAAGTTTATCCACTGGCAAGGCTGTGCGAGTGGGGGGACAGGAGGAAAGACAAGCAATTTTTATAATTTTTGTTTGGGAGACAAGGGAAAAGGCATACAAGAAATGCCCAAGAATAGAGAGAAGTGTGTTGGGGGAAGACTCTGTTTCTGGACAAGCCACTAATAACATTTTGGTTTTGTTTGACTAGGTCCCACTTCCTGATGGCCACACAAGC
Organism: Psophia crepitans; assembly: GCA_013399095.1. Lineage (NCBI taxonomy): Eukaryota > Metazoa > Chordata > Aves > Gruiformes > Psophiidae > Psophia > Psophia crepitans. Next base: position 44,061 of record VWZZ01003609.1, on the reverse strand, counting down.
AACCACTTACCTCTAATTACAGACAATAGTACGCATTAGCCTCCTGAGAGAACTTACTTTCTTCCTGCCAGATACAGAAGACATTTTTTTATAATAAAGAAAATGTTGTGCAATATGCCGAGACAGTGCTGATGGGCAGCAAAAAACGAAGCCTTTACAAAAAAAAAAAAAAAAGCCCAGCAAAACAAGTTGTGTAATTTTTTGTCTTTCCATGTGCACATGGAGTCATAGGAGGTTGTGAGACCAGTGAGGCGGACCATCTTCTGGAGATTCAAGAAGCATTGCTGCCAATACAGTGTTCGTGGTTGAGCTGAATGTCTTTGTGATGTCTGCCACCGACCACTGAAGCATCTTCATGATCTTAGTTCTGTGCCTGGGAAGGCCAGCAGGCTCCAAGGAGAGAAGAGTGCAAGTGGGATGTGTGGAAGAGCCGGGCAGCAGGCAAAGAGCCACAGCACTGGAGCTGGAGCTTCTCTGGGGTGTACAAATCGGGGTTTGGGTTTTCTTGATCTTTTGTAATGGTGGGGCCAAGGGTAAGATGCTATTCTTACAGGTGGGGAGCGAGCCTAGAATATCCCGAAGAACAGGGAGAGGAGAGAAAACTCAGGGAGTAAGGTGAAGCCCAAGCCATAATGTTGGTCGTAGCCACTGCCTTTCTGTAGTCCCACCGTTCCTTAGTGAAAGAAACACAATGCGGAGCAGAGGAGTTCCCTCTGTTTTCACACAGCTGCTTTGTCAACAGTGAGAATCACTTCTGGTGTTGGTGTGGAAGCGCCCAAGGACTCTGAGAATAGGCTCCAGTGTGCACAGTTTTTTGAGATGGAATAGGAGCTTGCCTTTTGAATAAGATATTCAACTGTAGTTTTGATAATAAGGCAAGACTCCCTAGCAAAAGATCAGGAAATCTTTCTACATCTCTGTCTTGGTAAAGAAATTGCTTTGAATCAACCTTCGTTGTACCCCTGCTGCTGGTATGTAGGCCATGGTATGTAAATCCATCCTGGAGATAGGGAGGAAAAAGAGGAAGAAGCTGCATTCGGGGCAGGTGGGAGGTATACAAGCCCAGGCAGGGGCTGGTGGAGTTGGTGGTAGGTGACTTCAGGGAATCTGAATCATTTTCCTGCAGACAGATGACAAGAAAGGATCTGCAGAATAAATCTTTGTTGTTCGTGAAGGTTTTTCTAAAATAAATGGAGAGCAGTATCAGTTGTATATTGTAAATATGCTACTGAGAATGAATGTTTTTAATGCAGGTGGTGCTTTGAGAAACTAAACATCTTACTGCTGAACTACTGGCCCGCACCCGCAGTTAGACAGTTACTCCACCAGGGTAAAAAAATGAATAATATGATTCCTTCTTGGCAAAACTGATTTAATAATATATTAGGAGATGATGCTGACCCTGGCCTTCCCATGTGATGAATATTATTATTGAAAGGACTAACTACAGAAAAATAAAAATCTCTGGTGTTGTCAGATTTTGCTGACTTCTGTTAATGAACTTTACAGGACACTTGGATCTTGGTGGTGAGCACAGTGTAAATAACACAGCTGATTTGCTATGCAAAGCAAAGGGCTTCCGAAACTGAGAAATTGTATGAGATAGTAAATAAAGTGTGGGACATGAGGAAAGACTTTTGTTCAACTGTTGAGTAAAACAGAAGTTCCAGGCAGTCAGGTCCTTGGGGTTGACAGCCAGGTTTGGGGTGTTCTTTTTTGTGTTACTGTGTTTTGGGTTTTTTTAACACTGATTAAAACTCCAGCAACTTGAGAAACTCTTGTCCTGTGAGCAAGAAAATCAAAACCTGTAAATTTTCAGTTCCCGTTTCTCTTTGGCACTTCCCTCTGAGGTTTCTTCCCTACTTCTGCTCAGCCTGGTTCTGCTTTGGGCTTCGTCCTGATAGTTGTTTCTTGTCTGCTTGGAACAGACTGTACTGGTGGGAGATGGTGGTCTCCATTGACTTTCTGTACCAGAACTTAAATGTTATTTTCTACTCACATAAAAGAGCCAAGCGGCTTGGTGTGTCTTAAATCCTTGTGTGGCCTATTCGTGTTGTTCTACCTAGAGCAAAGCTTGTGTGGTGGCTGGTTGCTAATGAAAGAAGATTTGGGGTCGACTTCCAGATGTGAGCTGCTGCACTGTGGAGTAAATACAGGATCAGTGGAATGCGTGTTGCTGTGAGAGGGTTTGGTTGTTACAGCTAGTACCACACGTATTTAGCTTAACTAGCACGTGCAAGGGTGTTGCAGAGAAAATCGTAGTTTGTTGCAATCTCTTTCTGGCCATGTTTATGTTATGGCAAGAAAATAAGGGTACAGTATGGGAAAATGAAAGGAGCGGGTGGCCCAAGGGAGATAGAAACCTGGATGTTGATGTGATGTGTGTTTTCTGAAAGGGGGATAGCAGATGAAAAATACCATTTTGTGGGTCAGGAAAGATGATCAAAATTATGTGTTTTTATCTTTGGTTCTCAGACAGTGTTGGGGAGAGAGAACAGAGAAATTTTTCACCTTTGTAAGGTACATTTCTAGCCGCTGCTTGCAGGCTGCTCTGGCTCCCCTGTCCCGCTCAGCTGTCCTTCTGGACAAACAGTCCTTCCCTGCTCCCAGCTGTCCCGGTTTGGGCTTTGCTGCGCTCCTGCCGCGCTCCCGCGGGCTGCAAGCTGTGTTAGCAGGAGCGGTGCCGTGACTGCCCCCACGGCCTGGAGTGCTGTGCCTGGCTGTGGCCGTCACAGGTCCCCTGAGCTGTACCCCAGCGTGGCAGAAACCAGTGCCAGCTCTGGGACGTGGGGAGCGTTCTCAAGCCTGGTTTTAGGCTCGAGGGGTCGCTCTGGGCTGGGCTTTTAACAGGACAGAGCATCTCCGGCCCCGTTGCCTGTGAGCCAGAATTGTACAAGAAGTTGCTGTAGAATCTCCGCATTGAGATGATACGCTTCGCTCCTGTGTTTTTCTGGATGTATTTAGCAAAATATTTCAAATGAGAGAAAGAAAGAGGCGAAGGTGTAGCCAGCCCCGACACCTCAGTAGGGGTGCTCACTCACCTTACGGTACAGCGGTGACGAGGTGTTTTGGTGGACAGGGCAGGCGGGGGTGGGCTTCCTCAGGTTTTGGGGGTCTCTCTGGCAGGTAGGTGAGGGAGAAATGCAGGGTGTCTGTAGCAGGAGAGGGGTTGGGTTAACTCGTGTAGCAGACTTTCTTTAAAAAAGCAAAACCAAGCTGCTCCTCCCTCCCCTGAAATTTTCATCCTAGAAACAGGTAATTTGAATGTGAAAGAAAATTCAGCTCTTTCCATCCCAAAAGCACCTGAAGGGGACCAGGGCTGTGTGTGCGGTGCCCAGCCTCTCTGTGGCTGCCGGCTCTGCCCTGGGCACCTGCCTGTGTCCGTGGGGTGTTCCACGGGGACAGGGACATGTGCTGTGCCAGTGGAGTCAGTCCTGCCCAGAGCTGGGCAAGGGCTCTCCTCCCTCTGCCCTGCCCAGGGTGCTCCTTTTCAGGCACTGGTGTGACAAGCAGCCCTGAGCAGCGGGCGTAATGCTTAGGCAGGGTTGGAGGCGGGTGTATCTGTGGTGTCAGTGCAGCTGGGATTAACTGTACAGAAAAACGGGGGTCAGGGAGGCAGCTGTGGCCTCGTCACTGTGTTGCCTAGTTCTGCATGAGAAGCTCCAGCGCTGAGCACATCTTGTGTTACCTGTTACTGGTGCTACTTGCAGCAGGAGGGATGTGTGCACCTTGGTCACATCTCCATGACACTGATGATGCTTAAGTTCCCTGCTCTGTATTCCTTCAGAGGTAACCAAGCGCTGTGGCTTTTTTCTGGGAAGATGGGAAATGAGAACAGCTTGTCCGGGTTCCTCGCGAAGATCTCCATCTGTTTTTTAAAAGGCACCCCAGAAGGTGGGGGTGTCAGAGGATACATCCACTATATGCATCGCTTACTCAGACTGGTGCTTAGTTGCAAAGTTACTTCTCCTAAAGACACTTTTTTTTTTGGTCTACCAGCACTCGGTTAATGCAAATCATGCCTAGTACTTGGCTTTGCCCGCGGTCTGTTGCTTAGAGAGAATATCCTTGCCTGCACGTATAGTTAACGTAGTGAATGCTTCAAGAAGCCTTAAGGGACTGTGCCTGCCCCCTTTGGTGGCACAGCTGTGACGTTGTAGGTCTGTCCGCTTTCCGCCCTCACAGGCGTCGCTAGAGTGCTGGCGTGCGTTTCTGCTGGTGTAGGTAAAATGATGCGAAGGGCTTCGTCTTGTCCTCCTGCCATGGCTTGGTGTCCTTTCCAAAACATCTCTGGTTGCTGCTGGCCCGGGAGCAAGGCAGAGTCACCTTCCCTGTCTTCCAGAAGAGTTTTCTGAGAGCTGGTCCATAAATTCATTACAGCAGAAACCTTGATGCCTGGGTGGTGCAGCAGGCTTTCTGTGGGGGAGAGCTGAAGGCACGCGAACACGAGCCTCTCCCTATACCAGAATTCAAGCAAAATCTTTGCTTTTTTGTTGTTGTGTATATAAATAGAAACGCTCAGGGTCCCAGGACCAGCAGCTCGAGGTGTGAAGAGCAGGCCGCCAGGCTGGGTTGTGTTCAGGAGGACACTGTGCGTGGGCAAGAGGCGATCGCAGGCGGGCGCCGGGCGGCTGAGGAGGAGCAGAGCTCCTGCAGGCTGCCGGGCCGTGTCTCTGCGTGTGCCGTCACAGAGCGCTCCTCCGAGCGAGGGCCCTGTGCTCCCCTGCCAGGACCCAGCCCACAGGCCATGCCTGGGACCCTCACCGTGGGCAGGGCGGGCGGCTGCGTGCTGCTGGAGGAACGTACCGCCCCATGGCGCCTGGGCCCGCAGGAGCTTCTGCGGGAGCCCTGGAGCTCCCTGCCTTCGTGCTGTGGCTTCTCCGGGGCGGAGAATGGCGAGTCCTCGGGTGAAAGCAGGACACTGGTATTTCTGTCTTTCAGCAGCGACGAGGGCAATGAGTAGCAGCAGTGATTTTGCACTTTGCTCTCCTGGTGCCTTGGAGATGCCTGTGTGGAGAGCAGTGCTAGTTGAAGCTCAACGGGCTTTTAAACCAAAAAGCAAAGTTCATCCAGGATAAAGCCTTTGGAGAAAGATGGCTGGCTGAGGTGGAGCCGCAGCTGGGGTGGAACTAAAACTGGGTCCCTGCCTGCGGGCTCCCAGCTCCAGGCCTGGATTTAGGCAAGCTGGTGCCTTTCTGACCTCCCCCGGTGTCCTGCAGAGCTGCCCAGCCTGGGCACACGGGTGCTGGGAGCTTGCAGGAACAGGGCTGCGTGGTTCTGACAGGCACTGCGGGCAGCCAACATGGATCTCTTCGTTCTTTTTATTTCCCCCCCAGCTCCAGCAGTGGGGGATTTCAGACTCTCCCAGCAGGACCCACTGCTCTGCACGAGCTACTTCTAAGCCCCAGCAGAGCCCAGTGTTTGTGTCCCTGCCTGGCTTTAGCTGCAATAGCTGTAAAATCCGGGAACTGACGATTATTTTGGGGTTTTTTTTTTCCTTGCAAGCCTTCCTGTAATCACAACTAACAAGGTGGGAGCGTGTGCTGCCGTGAGATTTTCCAGTCGCAGAGTGCTCAGCACATGCTGCTGTTTTGGAGGAGGGGAAATAAAAAGGGGGGGTGGAAGGGAGGGGAGTTTTGACACTCGGATAACCTTTGGAAATTACTGTTTACCAAAGCATGATTAACTGGCCGGTAGTTATGAAAAGTATCCACAGCTGTGGTATTTGCACCCAGCAGCCCGGCCCCCGGCTCTCCGCCCGTTAGGGGCTGCTGTTGCTCCGCTTGAGCCAGGGGCGCGGGCTGTAGCGGGGACACTGCGGAGGGCAGAAATCCACGTTTTGGATGTTGAACTTCTTCAGGGTTAACAGGAAACTCTTTGAACCTGTACTTGTGCGCCCGGGATTTAACAGCGTCCTTCGAGTTTCGCCTAAACCTGGCAGTGTTAGACCAACGCGAAGGATTTGTGGCCGTAGCAGTCCGTGGGGGCATGCGGAGAGGGGGAATGTCACTGTCACCGTAGGCTGGTGACAGGCTTTTGGTTCTCTCTCGGCAGCACGCAGAGAGCCTGGCCGGGGGGAGGAGGGGTCAGCCCCATCGTGTGGGTGGTTTCCCCACGAAGAGGAGGGCTGGGGGGGCTTGTCCCAGCATCTGAGGTGGCCTCCCTTGGTCCTGGAACATGAGCCATGGGTGCAAATGGAGCACCCTGAGGTTAGTACCCACTTAGTCAAGCCCCAGGGCATCAGCCCAGCTCTTCTTGCTTTGCCCACCAGTGGACCTAGCTCAGCAGAGTACTGAGTTTCAGAGCAGGGGACTTCAAAATGGCAAAATTCACATGAGTTTTTGTAGGTGTTCACCGTGGAATGTGTATGGTAATGTAGGAAAATCGCTAGTGCATAGCATGGCTTCCCCATAGGTTTCCATGAGGTCTCGCCCAAACCCCATGGGGTTCAGCGGCTCCCTGGCCGGCGCGCGCAGAACTGCTGCCTCCCGGCCCCTGTGAGAGGCGCAGAGGCAGCCGTGGGCAGGATGGGCTCATCTCGCAGCCGGGTGCACCTCCTCGGGAAGAAGGCACCGGGGGGACGGGTGCTGCCAGAAGCAGCTGGTTTTGGGTGACCTGTGTCTTGCCAGCCCCAGAACACTATTGCACCAGGGCGGGCGGCTGGGCTTGGTGTCCCTCGGCCCTGCATGGCCTTTGCTCAGAAAAGCTGAACAGGGTTTTTCTCCGCTTCAGGCTGCTGCGGACTCGGTCAGTGAGCAGCAGGGGGGGTGGGGGGGGTGTCTGGGNCTGCTGCTGCTCTCCAAGGGCTCGCAGCTCTGCGGTTGTTTTTTTTTTTAATGTATTTTTTGTGACCTCTGAGGGTAACGATGCAAAGCCAAGGTTTCTGAGCTTCAGCCTTAGCTCGGTAGGTTTAAAGCCCAACTTGCAGATCCCAGAAGCTGGGTAGGTGTTGGTGGGGGTGGATGGTTCCTGCTGCCGCCCAGAGAACAGATGTTTTCAAGGCAACCGCTGAAGCGTCAAGGCAAGAAAAAGCAGAATGGAGCATCAATGAATTACAGTTAATGTATCTGCAGTGCCAAGAGCTGGATCCTTCTGTTGCCACGGCATGACTTTCCAACATAAGGGCTCATCCCGCCGTGCTGTGTTCTCCTGGTCAGGGGTCCTGCGTGGGCTGGGCTCTGCGGCAGCTGGTGGGACTTGGCGCAGAGGAGGCGATGCGGAGGTGTGTGCCCCTCCGAGCTGAGTCCCTGCGCTCCTGTCACCCTGCCTGGCTGACCCCGGGTCTGCGGGGGGGCCAAGGCCTCTCCTTCCCCTCCGTGACTGCCTCTGGGTTGTCCTTCCCTTGAGAGAGGATTTAAAATGGAGCTTGTCAGGCCAGACTTTATCCCTTTTGCAGCCTCATGGCTAACCCGGCCTAGGCAGGACAGAGATGGCGCAAAGAGCGAGCCTGCCCTCGGGGTGCTCCTTGGCAGAGTCCTGGCCTGTTCCCTCTGCGGAGCTTCCCCACCCCCGGCACCCCCTCCCTCCACTTTAGGTCTTGAGTCTGGAGGGACCGGGGGGGAAGGGGCAGCGGCTGCCCTGTAGCAGCGAGCTGAGCAGACGGAGGGGGGTGAGGTTTGCTTTTCTCTCCCTGTTTCTTTCCCGCCGAGGAAGGCTGGGCAGAAGCCAGCCCGCACCCCAGCCCTCAAGCGGGGCCCTCGGCTCGTGCCTGGGGGCAGCCAGCGACGGTGCAGGAGCTGCGAGAGCTGCCCGACTGGGTGCAGCCCCCAGCATCGCCGCTGCCATGGCGGGCCCTGGAAAGGCTGTTTGCTGGGCAGCCCTGTGCTGCCGCCAGTCCGCCCGCCCTGCCGGGACAGCCCCGCAGCCGGGGCGTCCTGGGGTCTCAACCGCAGCCAAAGTGGGGTGCCGGCCCCCACCACAGGCAGGGTGCTGGGCTGGGCACGCAGTGAGAGCTGCACCTGTGTCTTGCCAGCTCCCTTCCCCCCCCTTTCCTTTTCTTTCCCCCCTGAAGTGCAAATCTGTGCCGCTCAGCTGGAAGGGAGTGGGGCCAAAGCCCAGGGCCAGCAGCGGCCCCGTGCCGCTCCCAGCCCCAGCCGCCCCGTCCGGAGGCGGCATGGGAAAAACATGGCAAAAAGCAGGGAAATAAACGCTGCGGAAAAGGCAAAACGCTGGAATGGCCACAGGAAAATTGTTTTATTTCCCCTTTTCTATCAACTTTAACTTTTCAGGTCATTGACGCTAATGAGCTGTGGTGGAAGTGAAGTAACTAATTACATACGCCAGAGACACAGCACTGATTTTTAAGTCTCCTCTCGCTAATTAGCGACGGCCCGTGTAGGCCCCGGTGGCAGGGCTTGGCAGACCCGGCAGTGTTCGCCTGCCGCCTTCTCCGGCAGCAAGAGAATGAACGCAGTGCCGAAGAAAAGGCCTTCCCTGCCTTGCAGTTTGGTTTTAGCAGAATCATATTAGGCAAGTTTTTAAAAAAATTACTGGTTTGTTGTTTGGGTTTTTTTGTTGACCTATGGGTGTATCGTAATTTTAAATAACTCCTTTAAAACAGTTCCAGCTTCCTGCTCAGTCCAAACCCACGGTGTAAAGGGCAGGTACCCATCAGCGCACGGTCGCTGCAGGGGAAAAAGGTTTTTCACAGTTTGATGGTTCTCGTGGTTTGGTCACTGAACGGCAGAGGAGCTGCGGCGCGGGGCGAGGGCCTCCCCGGGGCGCCTGCAGCCACAGGCAGGGCCGTGCTCGCACGGAACCTCGCAGGCACAGCGCAGGGCGCTCCGCAAGGTGAGCGCTGGGAGTTTCACTGCTGTTTGCGTCTACATTTTTGTTAAGCCAGGTTTGCCTTGGCCTGTACAACACCACCACATCTTGTGCGTTGTTTTTCTTCCTCTTAGTATAGTTATTTTTAAAATACAGATACGTAATCAGTATGGTTATCGGTTCACATGCGATTATGCCATTCTGTATTTATAAACTAATAACAGTGTGGTCTGGGTTTGTGTGGCAAGGTTTTGGGGGGGGGGCACAGGGGGGGTGACTTCTGCAAGAAGCTGCTGGAAGCTTCCCCCGTGTCTGACAGAGCCAA
>VWZZ01003609.1:0-34577 GCA_013399095.1 Psophia crepitans | reverse complement strand
GGGACTCACGCTGGAGCAGTCTGCTCCTGAAGGTCTGCATCCTGTGGGAGAGGCCCACACTGGAGCAGGTCTTGAAGGACTGTAGCCCGTGGGAAGGACTCACATTGGAGAAGTTCATGGAGGACTGTCTCACATGGGAGGGACCCCACGTTGGTGCAGGGGAAGAGTGTGAGGAGTTCTCTCCCTGAGGAGGAAGAAGCGGCCAAAACTATCTGTGATGAACTGACCGTAACCCCCATCCCTGTGCTGCTGGGGGGAGCAGGGAGAGATCGGGAGTGAAGTTAAGAAGGGGGGTGGGGGGAGGTGTTTTAAGGTTTGGTTTTATTTCTCACTGCTCTGCTCTGTGTTTGCTTGGTAATAAATTAGACTAATTCTAAGTCTGGTAATCAGTGAACAGCCTTTCCCCGTCCTTATCTCGACCCACGAGCCGTTCGTTACACCTTGTGTCCCCTGTCCGGTTAGGGAGGGCAGTGACAGAGTGGCTTTGGGGGGCACCTGGGCTGCAGCCAGGGCCAACCCACCACACATCGTGACACACCTACCTGCCTACCTCACAGAAGAAGGGGACGGGAAGATCTGGAAGCATTAACCAAACGGTGTGCTGGCCAGCCAAGACATGTCATTTTTATTTATACTTGTTCAAAGGCCTTGAAGACGGTTTTGCGTAAGAGAAGGTGCAGGTCAGCACAGGCCTGGGGTGAGTTCCAGTGGATGTATGGACTGAAGAGCTGATTCAGGCAGAAAAACCAGAACAGCTGCTTGTTCTGATCAGAAAATCTGATTCTCTTGAGCCAAGTACTGGGAGCCGTCCTCAGCTTTTTCTATGAATGACTTAAAGGCCAAAAAATTAGTGAGTAGAGGAATTGTCCATATGTTTTTCTATCTGAAAGGCTGATAGAAAATTGTGAATGTCATTGTCTTTTCCTCAGTTACTGAGCCCTGTTCTTTTCCCTTCCTATTTTCTCATGTCTCCAGTATCTGAAGAGCTCGCTGTAAAACGCATCACGCGTCCTGCTCGCGGCAGGCAGGCGGGTTTGGTTACCGAGTGGGGGTAAGGAGAAGTGCCCGTGGTTGGGGACCAGCTCCGACAGCGGCGGCCTCGCTCTCCCTCCCCCTTTGCACCTCCCCGTTCTGCCCCAAAGTGGTACATAGAGAAGTGACAGGGTAATAATAGGGGACGCAGGAGGAAGCCTGAGGTTCCGGACGTGAGGTCAGGCTCTGTAACTTGTTTACAGTGGGATTAACCGGGACCTGCTGTAAAAGCAATAAAGTCAAAATTACTGTACAGATGAACCAGCTTCATGGCAGAGCAAGCAGCCAATAAAAGGAATGACGCTAATTAAAGTTGATAGCACAAGAGGGGAGAGATACTGAAAATAAAATCAGTATCCAGCCAAGCGCTCAGCTCACTCCGTACAGTTTGTCTCCAGAGCTAAACCCCGGTGGCCTTTGGTGGCGGTTCGGAGGCACAGGAGTTAATTGCCTCGCAGCTCAGGGGTTAGACCCCAGCCACGCCATTCCGCTCGTTTCAGCAGTTCAGGAAGGGTCAGCCTTCTGCTCCCAGGTGCTGGATGGTACCCTCAGTACACAGGGACCCCTACGGCTGGTAGAGCTTGTACTCCTGGGTGATCACATCCTCCTGGTTTCCAAACAGCTCCACTAAAACCAGAAGGAACATGATGTTATGGAATCCTCCCTCTTGTCAGTAGAGGTTTCCTTGCTGCACAGAAGTGGTGTTCTCCTTGGTGGCACAGCCCAGTCGGGAAGGGGACGCCAGTCCCTGGGCGCTTCTCAGCTGGCCCAGCACTTACCACCCGCCAGCTCCCAGCCAAGCCGTTTTGCAGCCACCTCCTTCCACAGCTTTCCCGCACTCAGGAGAGCTGGATGCTGAGGGCTGTCTGCTTTATTTGCGAGGGTGCGCCCTGTCACTACTCGCTCCAAGAAATGCCACACTTGGCAGACAGGCAGCCTCGCAGATTCAGTCTACAGACTGTCCTTTTCCAGAGAATTGTGGAAGAATCCCAGACTGGCAGGGGTTGGCAGGGACCTCTGGAGATCAGCTAGCCCAACCCCCTGCTAGAGCAGGATCACCCAGAGCAGGTTGCACAGGATCACAACCAGGAGGGTTTTGAATATCTCCAGAGAAGGAGAATCCACAGCCTCTCTGGGCAGCCTGTCCCAGGGCTCTGTCACCCTCACAGTAAAGAAGTTTTTCCTCATGTTCAGATGGAACTTCCTGTGCTCCAGCTGGTGCCCATTGCCCCTTGTCCTGTCACTGGGCACCACTGAGAAGAGTCTGGCCCCATCCTCTACACACCTTCTCTTTAGATACTTATCTGTCTCAGCCTTCTCTTCTCCAGGCTAAACAGCCCCAGCTCTCTCAGCCTTTCCTCACACAAGAGATGCTCCAGGCCCCCTCATGATCCTTGCAGCCCTCCACTGGACTCTCTCCCGTAGTTCCTGTCTTTTTTTGAACTGGGGAGCCCAGAACTGGACACAGATCTCCAGCNCTGCTTCCCAGCAGGTCAACCCCTAACCTGTACTGGTGCTGGGGGGGTTGTTCTTCCCTAGGTGCAGGACCCTACACTTGCCCTTGTTGGATTTCAGTTGGTTCCTCTCTGCCCAACTCTCCAGCCTGTCCAGGTCTCACTGAATGGCAGCGCAGCCTTCAGGTGCGTCAGCCACTCCTCCCAGTTTTGTTTCATCAGCAAATTCGCTGAGGGAACACTCTGTCTCCTTGTCCAGGTCACTGATGAATCTGTTGAACCAGACCGGACCAAGCACAGACTCTGGGGCACCCTGCTAGCTAGAGGTCACTAATGGCTGCAGGGACAGTACTGCTTACAGGTCACCCCCCCATCTCTGGGAAAGGCTGCAAGGAACACTAAGTAGAAGACAAAGTGGTGAAAGAAGGGCTCAAGACGTGCACTGTGAGACAGAGAACGAGTGGGACTGCAGCTCTGTCACTGCAACCCACAGAAGTGGGATCGTGCATCGTGCTGATGTAAGGGATTCAGCTCCACAAAAACCGCACACAAAAGCTCCTCCTCAGAAATTCGGTGATGAGCAAGTAGACTGTTATTAACAAAGCAGAGTTTTAATAAAAAGGTTTAAGGCTTACATCTCAAAATTACTTATAAATAAACATAATCACAATACATATATTCTATTTTTAAAAAAAGTATTCATCAAGATCATATATATTTTCAGAGTTATAAAATCCCATATAAATAGTAAATTACTCTCAGTATGCAGAATACAAGAATACATAAGAACTGGGGTGCGCATCTGAAAGGAATCCTGAGTACACACTCACCAAATGGCAGAAAACAGAGCAATGACACAGCTGGACACAATAAATGCTGCTGTCCTAGCACATAGTTTCTCCAAACCTGTAAAAATGGAACTGAGAACTTTTTGGTTTCTCAGGCTTGTTCAGCTCCACAGAAATAAACTCAAGAATGGCTCTGGACACTCCGCTCCTGGAGATTTCAGGAGCACCCTATAGATTCTTTTGGTATCAAAACAAGACAATGACATCTGCCTTCTGACGGACAGAAATAAGGCACGCACTTGGAGCAGGTCAGCACAGGCTCTGAGAAGCCGCTTGGACTTGTAGCCAGAGAGCAGTAAAAGGCAACGCTTGAATGAAGATGTGTGGCAACAAATTCTGGTAGTTGCACGCACCAGGTAGCCAATTCTTGTATTCCTCAAGGTTCCCCTGCTTATTGCCAAAATTTCAATATAAATCAAAACGAGAATAAGTGGAAACTGCATGTTACCAATGTCAAAGTGAAATTTCGTTTTTTTTTTAGATTGAGATAAGCAAACCAGCAAGGTGGACTAACAACTAGCAGTCTGGCTACAGCAGCAGGCTTCTTTCTTCGTGGTACCAGTTGTAGCAGCATTTAGATCAGAGCTTTCACCCTGTGTTTTCGCTTGGCTTTTCAAAGTGAACTGTACAAGAGATGTATGGGAATGGTAATGTTCCTGAAGATGTGACTGCATCTCCTAGAAGGCGGCAGTGCAGTACTGCAAGAGGACACAGACCTGCAGAAGTCTGTCGGTCTATTCAAATTCTGAACTCTGAGCTAATTTATTGTTGTAGCCCAACATTTTTTTCTGATAACAAAAAATGTCAATTATTCGTGGAAGAAATAAAGACTGTTCTGCCTGTTGTCTTCAAAGAGTAACGTAGTCATTAAATATTCCTTTAAACGCTGCTATTATATAAAATATAATGTTTTCTTTCTTACAGTCGTGGTCACGAGCTCTGACTTATTACTAAAACATGAATCATCAGAGCAAACTCATAGATGCAAACTGCAGTAAACACACAGAAGCTTAAATTTTGCTGCTTCTACAGCATCAACTCAGTAGAGATCATGAAGTAAATAGGACACATTTACAGTCTCCTGGCTTACTCCCAACTTAACCACGGTCAAAAAACAGATGAATAATGTTATACTGATGTTGGGCTGTAGTTGCTGAGAGCAGAACTTCACAAGTAAACCGATGCATGATAACAGTTTAGATTCAGATATTCTCAATAGTCTTCTGTCCTTTCAAATGCTACAAATAACTCACCCTTCTGTTTTCTTGGTATCCTCTGGATACTAACTGCTTCTCTTGTGGCAGTTTTCTTCCTGGCTTTCGGTTAAAAACCCCAGCAACAAGAAGTTGTAAATATTGCACAGTATGTTAGGATGGAAGACTAGAAAAGGGACTGGCACTTGCCAGGTGGCTTTTCAGTCCAAAGAAAAGCTCTTCATTTTTTCTGCTAATTCCTGTCTCATTTCTATATGTTTTTTCAGGTTTTGCACTTCATGGGGCAGGTTGATGTCCCACACTGACACACAGGATTGTAATTCTGAAAGAAAAAAATTAATAAAATGAAAACTGCAAGAGGGAACAACTATTGCATAATGAGAAGTGGTTTTGCTTATCTGCTCATTTTTTAATTACTCGTAAATTGCCCTAATGAAGCATGATGTTTAGGACCCAGAAGACAAGTTATATGACACTTTTGGTGTGAGGTAATGCAATTATAGGTTACAAGCTCTTTGTACTTGTGCAATGATTTGGATTCCAGCTCCTCAACTTAAGAGTATACCATTTAAAAGCACTTGAAAAACCATTTCTGGTGCCTGCGGGCCATAAGGTACTGACCTGAGCTACAGCTAATGCTAGTACTGAGGTGCCTGCATGAAATTTCATCTCTATTTTCCTGAGCAGATGTACCCTAAATGCTAACAAGCCTCAAAACTTCACTGTAGACTAAAAATGAACACAGTTTTCATGAGGTAGTGAATATACTGGGAAAGGGTCATTTCTTCAGTCTCCCATCACACAAGCAACTCTCTGTTTGTGGAGAATTCACGTTGCTTTTAGTGGGGTAAGGGTAAAATGAGGACACTCGCATGAGTAGGGGCTCACAAACTAAGGCCCCAAGGTTTCTGGGATTATTCAATAAATTGTCAGGAAGCTTTTCGTGATGAATGACCTAAATCTCCCTTGCTGCAACAGAAACTGGTGAGTCTTTATTCTACCCATAGGGAATGTGTAGAAGTCTTTATTCCCATCCTCTTTATTTACATATTTGAAGCTTATTATCATGGCCTCTCTAAGCTTTATTTATATTACCCAGCTGGGATTCCTGCAGCATTTCCTCACAGGTTGCATTTTTCTCCTCTGGACTATTCCCAATAGTCGAGCTCGCTCAGCGGCGTCTCCTCCAGCAGAGGCCGTGTCAGCACTCCGCAGTGTAAGAACTGGCTCATGTCTTACAGACACCGCTTTTCAACTGGTGTGAGAACAGCGTTCCCCTCTTCTGCAGCAACGTGACGTCGCTGCCTCGTGTTCAGCCTGCGATCAATTATAACCCTTTTTCTGCAGCGCTGCTGTTTGAGCTGATCATTTCCTCATGTTGGTACAACGGATCACGCCTAATTAAGTAAAAGACCTCACATTTGTCCTTACTGAATTGTATCCTATTTCCTTTCAGACCATTTGTTCTATTTGTTGAGGTCATTTTGAATTCTAACCCTGCCCTCCTGTGTGTTTGTGGCTTTGTCTTAGATGAGACAAAATGTGCTGAAAAGCACATCTGCTATTCCTTCATCCACATCACTCATGAAAACATTGAGGATTCGTGGCCTAGCACAGACCCTTCTGGAAATCCATTTGCGACGTTCTCCAATTAGACAATGACATTTACTCTTCAAATACAGTTTTCCAGCAAATTATACTGCATACTTCAAGTACTGCCTTCCCCCATCCATTTTCGGAAGTTATTGTTAGTTTGTATGGTGCCCAGAAATGCAAAAGACAACACAACCTAATAATGGTGTTTCAATAAAATTATATTAAATGATCATCATCAGCTCTCCACTCTCAGTGGGCAGTCAAGCACAGTAGTGTCTACTCCCCTAATAATACAAATTAATAAACCACAGGTCAGGTACCTTTGTGATATTTGTTGTCTTCGGTGTCACTTTTATAACAATATCCCAAAACCAGGACTGCATTCTTGAGACTCCCTTTTTCAAAGAAATAAAACATCAAACTTTAATGGGAACATTGTAATTTAAGGACAGAAAGAGTAGATGACATCATGCCACTAAGAGGACAGAAAGCAGAATTCAGTCAACCAGACCCTTTATTCAAAATCGTTAACCATGAAAAACCCAGACAAGAAAACAATATCGCTCACGTCTGCATTGAACGTAGGGGTTTATCAGGGTTCAAAGGCAGAAGCACTGGATCAGCCGGCCGGCCCAAGAACAAAGCACCCTATTATCCGCCCCAAGCAGAGGTAGTAGAGTCACAGGAAAGAGACGTCACAGCGAAGGGATGGGCTGCAAATGAAGTCCCAGTGCACAGCAGAAAGCGCCAGTCATCGTATGAAAAAACCAAACCAATCAAATATGATACAAATTAATTAAAAGTGTTGTGAACTAATGGTGACGTGGCGGTAGGAAAGGACATGGCAGGGATGTCGAGGCAGGGGATGGATCCTGGGAAGGTGCCTGCTGAATAATTCAAAAAACAGACTAAGAAGACAGGAGTGGTTGGATCACAGAGGGAGAAGTTGAATGTGTCAGTGTTGCAGTATCTTCTCGCTCACTCCCAGCAAGACATGTAAGACAGACGGAAGCTGTTACGGGTTCTCCTGCCACAGCAGCTCCGTGTCCTTCTGGCAGCGCGAGGAGGGCAGTGAGCCCTCGGCTGAACGCTAATAGAGGAATACAGAACCCAGCCTACGTACCGGGGAAGGAACAGTCCTTTGGCTGCAGCACTGCGCCCCACACCTCCCCACACCTCTTCATACATGAAGTCTTACACACTCCTCCGTGGAGAAGACGAGGAAGGGGTCAGCTTCTGGGGTACAGGCAGACTGGAGTATGGCTTACTGCGACAGCCAAAGTCTTGGAAGTTCAGTGTGACCACACCTCAGTGTCCCCCCTGCCACAGATTCCTTCTGAATCAGCAAAAGTTTCTGGTGTCCCCCAGGACCTCTGCAAGGCAGAGAGAGGTTTCTCCTGCCCTGTGGAGATCTGCAGTATATTCCCCTTCAACAGTGCTGTAAATGTGCTTATGGTAGATGAGGGCTGGTGGGAACCATACACATCTTATGCCCAGCTTTTTGATCACTTGAATTTTTTCTGCAACCAGTCCTATCCACGCTCCTTACAAAAGGGATTGGAACTTTCTTATTCAGACTAGGGTCCTTTCTTACTATATGGAAGACTAAATTTTCACTTGCAAAATGAAAGTGATTTACATTGAAATCATTCTCTGTGATAAGTCTCGTGTCTATTACACGTCAGCGTGTTAGGCGAGACAATTAGAAGGCATTATATTTCCATAGTCATAGATGAACTTGATAAAATTCATGTCTCAAAGTCTGGCAATCACTTTTCCCTGAAATATTTACACCTGATTGACATGTATTTTCATCTTAAATGAAATTTTAATACAAATATATTTCCCTCTATCCTGTCTCATTTCACACAAGCAATGTGTTGCTATTGAAGAATTGCTTGGTAGCCTCAGTGACATTTTCACTGACTCTCTGAAAATCCCAGTAAAAGAAAAGTCCTTGAATTTAGGAAAAAACCCACCACCCTTATAAATAATTGCTGAGAAAAAATGATCAAAAGGTACACATCAAACTGCATGTATCAATCTTACCTGCCATTCCTGAGATTTGTGCAAGCTCAGCTAAACTCTCCTCAAGTATTAACTTTTCTATATATAAAATTTTGATTAAAATGTTGACTAGAAAGAAAGAATAGGAGGCTCAAGGCTTTTTAAACTACACTGCATTATTCTACACAATATACTTTCCCTATCAATGACAGTGATAAGTGAGGCAGAAATTTTGTTTTCAGAGTAAGTTTTTTTTTTTAGCATTTTGTAAAGTCCCTTTACAGTACTAACATCGTAGTTGTCAGGACTAGAAGGACTGAAAATGCTGAACTAGTGAATCTGGACTCTACAGCGGGCACTCTTACCAGCTGAGGACTGCACAGACTACAAACCTGCTGTCTCAGGCAAAGGCAAGTCAGAGGAAGATGGAGTTTTTTTGACTTGTACAACACTGTCAGCACTAACTGTAGTTTCTGGATACTTCTGGTGCCACAGCCTGCAACTATGAGGTTTGCTAGCAGGATTACAGTGTGCTTCTGAGTCCACAAAAACAGCTTCAGAGTCTTTTTTTTGGCAGCAAACATATTTTAAATTACACTGACAAGGGAACTCCAGAGTTTTTTTCAAAACACAGTGGAAGGGGATGGGAAGCCACACGTTGCCCCACAGCGTACTTTTTGAAGTAATGTGTATTTTAAGCGTACCCACCACTGCAGTACAATGAACTCTTGAGCTGGTAAGGCCTTTATTCCTTTGGGGAGAGGTACAGGAACGTGTGCAGGTGAAGGAATTTACAACAGCCAAGAAATGCCCTGTACTCAACTATGCTTCTCTGGCTGCTTGTAATTACCACTGAAGATCCACAACTACTGTCTGCCTACAGCAGCTCAAAAAAACTGTCCCTGGTGACAGGAACAGCACGTGTGTACCGGTCTGTACACTGAGTCCAAGTGTGTAGTGCTTTCCCAGGTTTGCTGTGACCCAGACCTAAAAGAATCATTCCTGAATAAGGAGGGGAGAAGAAAACCAGGCAATAAGCAATGAAAGAAAAATTATTAAAACCTAACTGAACAAGCTCCACAGAGAGAGAAGCCAAAAGCATGAAACTTAAGATGGAGGAAGAACACAGGCAGACACAGATCAACACAAAGTCTATCAGACAGACGATGGTGAGGGCTGTGCTGAAGCATGGCACAAGAACGCAGTGAAGGCGGGCTGTGTTCACATGCTGATCTGTGACAAGCCAGGGAAGAGCTGTTGTTTGATGTGGGCAGAGGTACGACAGCCTCCTGGTGTTCGGCTGACACCAGAGTGTCTGACACGGAAGATGACAGCAGTGGAACAGAATGAAAGTACAAAACACAGAAAATGCTAACCTGTTCCTGGAATACCATGCCAACAAGAGACAGCAATCCTAAACCTGGTACTGATTCAAAAGTAGTTGGCATTTGATGGTTTTACTTACCTAGCTGAGCTGTTATCATGACTCTAATGGAGTCACAAAAGTTGTCTATAACTCGTACAGGACGACGTGTTGATAAATCAAGCAGCAAGATATGTCCTCCTCCTGTCCCAATCCACAACGCAGTGTTTTTCTGCAGGCAAATTGTCTTCACTCTTCCAGAATAAGCCAGTTTATGTTTTGATTCCTTATTTAGTTTTTCCTCTTTGTCTCTGCAAGTATGGAGAGAATTTGTATTAAAATCTCGTGGCACACTATTCCACAACTGCTGAAACAACTCTCTCAATACCAGCCTTTTAAACAACCATTCAGCAAGAGAAGCTGCAAAAATCTCATGCTGATCACTTGACTGACTTGAAACAAACTGGGTTGAAAACTACTGGATTTCTAAGGCCCAGCTGGTCTTCAGGCCCTGCTTCAAAAGACCTTTAAATAGGAGGCAGGTATCCTCCTCTGTTCCCTCCCAGTCTGCAGGAGAATGATGTCACTGCCAAGTGGGAGGAGCACACCCAGAGCTGCTCCTAACCTTACTGTGAAAATCAAATGGAAGTGGCACATTAAGGGAGAGCAACGATTTAAATGCAAATGAAAGTCACCGCCACTGTTAATAAACCTCTGATCTCCTACTGAATCTGTGCACTGGAGAGAGAAAACATTCTTACTCAGGTGATGCAGGAAGTAACTAGATGCAAAAGCATTAGTACCTGAAGGACAGCAAAACACTTTCTTCTTTCCTCTTGACATCAAATTGTGAAATATAATAAGGGACTTAAAAATTGGAGATTTTGCATGGGATATTCTGAAGTTCTGGGCCAGAAAAGAGGAAAGGAATTCCACATTTGCCCAAAGAACTGGGCAAATCCCTTACCTCCTGCAGGTTAAGGTGCTATGCTAGAGAAGGCAATCTGATATTCAGCTTTCTAGGCCATCAACCTGAAATAAAACACTTACTTAAGAAAATGTGCACAGTCAATTAGTTCTGAAAGTTTTTCTGTCTTCTTGTCCCAGATTTCCACAAAATGGCTATTTTTCTTTGCCAAGTAGATGGATTTGTCTATTGCTATTGAAATAATATTTGCATCACTGTAAGCATTATGACAGAACCTAGGAGAGAGAACTCCAGTTAGATACACAGAAAATACCTAGTGGAAAACCTTGACTATTATGAGTGGGGTTAGCTTCCCTCTAGCTCTTACAGAATCATTCAGCCTTAAATCCAAACTTGGGCTAGGATACAACAGAAAAGGTTTGCTATAATCTTCCTAGAGTTTAACAGAAATTCTCACAGTAATAGAGTTACGCTGATGATATCCCTGGAGGTGCATTAGTGCCCAAAACCTACTCATAAATCTTTCCTACCTATCTGCTCAAACCACATATGCTCACATCACAGCAGGGCAAACTCCACCTTTCTCCTGCCACTTTCAGTGTTTGGAGACACTCTGTAGTTCTTACAGGGCCTGCAAGACCATAAGGGGTCACTCAACACAAAGATGACTAAGACTAAAAAGCAGCTGTGAGATTTAGTTCACCTTGCTCTGCTCTTGTTGCACTTCAGCTGACAGCCTTTCTTTCCTCTACATATGAATTCGTCTCTCATGCCAGATCTGTGCCTGCACTTACCAAAATATTTCTGGCCCCATAATTACCACTATTTTATTTCACTGAGTCTTCAACTCATCTTGAAGAACAGCTCAAAATCACAGGCCCCTGACAGCAGACACTCAGTGGCACTGATACTTTCCCTAACGTTACTTGTTTCTGACAGCTTTATTGTTCAAAACCGTATATAGTTTTGCCTCCACAAAGCTCAAATTATTCCTGCGACGCATTTTGCATCTCGCATATTTGCATCTTCAACTGCATTT
Source organism: Psophia crepitans (assembly GCA_013399095.1). NCBI lineage: Eukaryota > Metazoa > Chordata > Aves > Gruiformes > Psophiidae > Psophia > Psophia crepitans. The sequence goes on along the minus strand of VWZZ01003609.1, from coordinate 23,096 downwards.
TACTGGCAGCTTAGTTTCTTGCTGTATATTAACACATTATTTTCTAAACGAAATTAATTTCCCAAAATAATGACCTCTACTAACGTGAAATCAAACACTGTTTTCTCTGCTCAGGAAAAACTCCCCTCAACTTCAGAGCATGACTTGCCCATGTGAGAATTGTATCAAACACTCCAAAAACTTCAGTCTCTAATTTCTAAATAATGAGAAGTCAGCAACCATACATGATTTACCTATATAGGGCAAAGATATACACACATAGCACACTGACAAACGTGTAAGGACAAATACTACGCTAAGTATCTGTGTATAATTGTAAGTAAAGTAACCAGGGCCTGGACAGACAGAGCCAGGGCAGAAAAACCGATCAGCTGCATTTATACATTTGCTGAAGAGATACTGACTTCATAAACCTATATAGTAAAACTGCATATTCCTTGCTTAAAAGCAGCAATGAATACTTTAAACACTACTCACTGGTCTTATTTAATGCACATTGTATTCTGTCTGTATGATGCACAGAAAAGAATGGAAACAAAAGAACTCAAAGAACAAGTTCTAGAACAAGACATGACATCAAAGTGCTGCCAGAAATCTTTAATGAAAAAAGAGCCAAGAACATCACTTATAAAAAAACTTACAGTTGACTTGTCTTTGTTTCAATGAGCTTTTGAACAGAGAAATCACTAGTTAAGGCAATGATCTTTGTTCCACAGCTTCCCCAGATTATATTTTTTTCAGATAAGTATGACGATTCGGTTAAGCACATCAGTGGTGTGCTAACATTTCCTATAGTTAGTATCTTCAAAGGTGTAGCACCCTTACACTGCAAGAAAAAATACACTCTCCATTAGATACAAAGACTATACAGACACTCAGAAACTGTTAAAACAAGGCCACAGAGCCTGTTGAATTAAATTTACAGTCAGATTTTCTGAACTGTTATGGTATCTTTCCAGAATGTTCTGAGACTGAAAAGCATCAGTCTCATTGTAGGTGTCCCGTAGACACAGCCTGCGTGAGATGAAACAGGACGGAGCTGGGACTGATACTTTCTGCAACCCCTGGTGCAGGTCAAGAGCTGGATGGAGTCACATCCACACCTTGGAGAAATCCCACACGGGGCCATATTCTAGTTCTGCGATGCATTGCAACCCCATAACTGCTCTAAGCTGCCTATGGGCAGGAGCTGATATAAACAGCTCCCAGCATATCTTTATCATCTTTATCTTTATCTTTTATCTTTATCTTTTCTGTGAGCAGAACTCTGACCTACAGAAAATCTAAACAATATTGTCTTTTTGAAAGTATCTATTCTACGAAAATTTTATGCGAAAAGGAGCTATAACAGCAATAAATAGAGGAGATTGAAACTGTTAGAATATTCTTAATAACAACCATTACTGTCAATCTCTAGTCAGTTTTCCAAGCCTTTCAAAGTCCTATAATGAGAAATAATTTCCCCCTCTTAACACTGTTGGTTAAAACAGATACTGTAAAACATGTGCAGTCCCTCTAAGACTGCAGTAGAAAATTCTTTTTAGTTTTAGAGAAGCAATTAAAAAATAAGCTGCACAAAATAAAGATACTATTAGTAGTTGCTTTACATATTACTGATAGTATTTTGTAGAACAGTCAGCAAAGAACAAGCCTACCTTTACTGCTCTGTCTTCAAAAACTGCCAGTCTGCCATCAGCTGTGCCTACCAAGAAGAAATTCTTCTGTTTGCTGAAATAAAATAAAATAATGAATTCTAGAAATGCCTTAATCAGGTAAGAAAAAAATAAATGAGTAGCCTCTGGTATTTCAAGAGTTCCATTGAACGCTAAAAGCACATACAACCACCTGTGGTCAGGAATGTAGTCTCCGGTTACACTAGGTGCAAAATTAAAGTGAAAACACAGGCAATATAAACAGCTGTCTGAATGAAACTGCATGAGTGTACAACACATGCCATTTTCTGAACATCTCTGTTTAGTCATATTTTCAATGTATACCTTTGTTTTGAAAGAGAATTGCAGTATAAACAAGTGATGGAATCTGACATCTTCTGGAGTCGATGCCTTCTTGCTTCATCTTCTGTGTTAATTGCCCACAGAGAACCAGACTGGGTTCCTGCTACAATCCAGTTTTCTTTCTCAATAGGAAGGTTCACTAAGGCCAAACTTAAAATTTTACTATCTGCAATATCCTGAGTCAGGAAAAAAGAAGAAAGACAACCTGGTTATGATTTCAGTAAGGGTAAATGCTAGTAAATTGCTGATACTAAAAATAAAGTACAATCTTCTCGGACCCTGGACAGACCCAAGGCCTAACTTCCCCACTGAGAAATCTAAGTCCCTATGAGCAGAATATATCTTCAGCTGTGCCATCTGTCTTCAGAGTGCTGGGAAGGACCCCTCAAACAGTACGCAGGAAAATCTCTGTGCTGAATGCTGAAAAAAACAGCCTCTCTCCCTCTATTCTAATGAAAGTCCCAAAGCCATCAGCGTATTAAGCAAATGAAATTATACTGCAATATACGTTCAGTTTAATTCCTAGCAATAAAAGTACTGGTCTGATACTTCTTTTTCTCATGTTAATTTTAGAAAAATAAGCCGTATAATATATACCAAAGCTACCAGTTCAAATATATCATGGTCAACTGATGGCAGATGGAAATAAACAACTTTGATGATGAGTCAGTCTCAGTTCTGGCACACACGTTCATCACAGCACATCGAGGCCGGGTAAAACCTTTTCCCTTTTCTGATGGCCCAGGTCTGAGATGCGCAAAAAGCAAATGAAAAGAGCTGGAGGGTATCATCCAGAGTGGTAGAAGGAGGTGGCTCCCATGGGAAGAGGAAATGTTGAGAGACTAGCTGGATTGCTACGGGAAGTAGAGATACGATGGGTTGTATAACTATTATTCCTTGTTCTAGCCTCTGTGCTAGAAATGGCTTCCATCTGAGTAGAAGAAAGGAACCCAGTAGCAGAAAAACAGTATTATGAGAAAGTTCAGGCTGGATGGTAGGGAGAGAGGAAAAAGCAACAGTGTTTTTGCTTCTTTTCATGGATACAGTGATGACTCACTTATGAGCAATCTTTGTTCTCTCAAAGCTTAGCTGTCCAGAAGTAATATCCTGCTGTTAAAATGCAATTAATTCTTCTGAAATACATCTGGGTGCCAAAAAAACAGAATAAATAGCAACTTTCCCACATACCTCACATGTATGTCCATCTGTATTTAGGTTAACAAATGAAAGCTGTGCTTTTTCTGTGTTCCCATTGCCTATCCAGACTCCTGCCTTCTTGCAGCTTTGATTGGCAGCTACCATGCATTCTGCTGTGGACGTACTGGGCATTGAAACATACCTCATCAAACAGATAAGCTCTGCAGAATTCAAGATCTCATAAACCTACAAAGAAAGCCACAGCATGGTAATAACAATGGCTTGTGCAGGGATAAATAAATAACAAGCAATGGACAACAATGTTTTATGGAATATGGACACAGTATCTCAGCAGGTCTGCTCATTTGTATTACTGCTACTAATGAGCAATTTTTTGTGCACTGAGCAACTTTATGTTGACTTATTTTTCTGATAAAATTTCAGGAAGTCAATAGGGTTAAGGCACGTTTGAAAATTTCACCCGTTTCAAAGAGCAATGCGACGTGTGGGAACAGACAGTAGGTTTCAGATCCACACTGCTGTTCCTGCTCTCACATGCATGGAACAGTGCAGACTAACTGCACTGACACTGTGTAATGAAGTCCTTTTCGCAGTGCTCTAGTAACGACCATGAAATAATCTGAATCCTGTTTCGTTACAATCATTATACAGTAACACAGGGAAAAACAGCAGGCTAGAATAAATGTTTGGTAGATTTGAATAGAACAGCTTATCCCGGATGGCAAAAGCAAGGGATAACCCATGGCTGATTCAGTTCTAGAAAAGAAGAACAGAAGAAACCCTGTGACTCTTACTAACTTAAATGTCCCATTCCTTTTTAGAAAGCACAACAACTCCACGGTATCATCTATCTCAAGAATACAAATAAATACACTAAGTAATACCTGGGAAGACGTTGGTCGTTCCTGAGGATTTTCCTTCAAACACTTCTTAATTAAATTTTCAACTTTAGGCCAGGGGGCACACCCATATTCTTTGACCGGGTCTAAAATGTAAAATTAGATAACTTCTTTAGTTCAGAAATTAGAGTTCTGAATAACTTCTTATTTTAAGAATTCATCTAACTTCTTAGAGTTACACTAACAAATATCACACTCAGGTAAAATGTCAGCATGAACAGCTTGGAATTGCTCATCAGCAATTAAATGCTAGAGCATGAAATGCTAGAGCTAGAGTCCTTCTCATTAAAAGCAGAAATGGAATTTGCTTTAACTTTTTAAAAATGTCCCTATACCCGGGACTGAATCAGAGATATGTGGGAGTTGTGTTTGATTAATGTTGACCATTCAAGGGCATGTCACTTCAGTCTGCAAGCTTTTCAATTCCTGTGAACATTTTTCTCCACATTTATCCTTCTGTGTTTGGGCAGAGCATATGGAATACAGATGAACTTCCAATAAAACATACAGCAATTGAGATAAACGACTCCATATAGTATTTATGAGATACAGAAGTTTAAATTCCCACTCAATGCTTTGAATATGTATCTTATGACTATAGGTGCTGACCTCTCCAAGAACAAATCACTCATGAATAATGCTGCCTGTCCTGCTTTCCTTTCAGTTCATCACAATCCACAGCAGATACTCCAGTCCAACATTAGACAGGGGTAATATTAATGATAAATAACCTGCAAATGAACATATCCTGTTCAGCAAATGATAGGTACTGTTTACTTCTGAGCTCAGCCAGCCCCTTTTTTGTTGGAAATATATAAATGATGAGCATGTGCACAGATGGAACCATACTATCTCCAGAAACTAATACTTCTGATTATTTCATAGGGCTTGTAATACAGAAAACAGCCAAATGTACAGCTGCACTCAAGAGACACTTTGTCAGCAGTTCTTGGGATGGTCTCTTTAGGGAGGAGGTTTAAACTGAACCATGAATTGAACTATTCTCTTCAAGGAGTAGAAAATGTATGGACTCTCTGTCTCTGCTAATGGAGAAGCCACACCAGATTAAATGGTACAGTTGCTGCCCTTTCCCAGGTGGAGTGACTTTTAAGTCAGACTTTTCATGAGTATATCCACTATCGCGGGGCAATGAAAAAGAACACCACACACTAAGCTTGTAGTACTATAAAACCTCAACAGCTCTTTACACAGATGTTGCCAAATACTGTTAGACTGCCCAGCTGACTACATCATGTTCAGTGTGAGAGTCTGCTTAATCGTCCTTCCAGCAGCCAACAACTACATATTGTAATGCAGATGGAATATGAAGAATGTTAGGTAGCTGGGCAGGAACTTGACACTCCTGACAAGTTAAAAGGGAATTTCCATTTAAAAACCTCTAGGGGTGACTGTTCTTTTAAAGGAGTGGCGCTTTTTTTAAAAAAAAATAATTCAAGGGTTTTTTTAAGATATGCAGCTTCTCTACAATGCATTCTTTAACAGAACGTATCATGATCAAAGAACAGAAGTGGAATTGCTTTTATCTTTGCGTATGATATGCATTATCACAGTATTTGTAAGGGTCAAGTCCAGACATGGTATTAGAAGGTACCTTCAGCAACATCCATTTTAGCTAGGTCTGGATAAAGACCCAAGCATACAAAACCTCTATTTCTTTATAAAGTGACCCAGCTAGACCCCTTGAAATGGCAATGAAATTATAACCAATGTGATTGTTGAATAGATGCCTATTTCTCACTATTTCCAGACCATCTGAAATTAGGAGATGCTTCTAAAAATTGCTATTATTTAGTCTCCTCTGATCACTGTTAGATACAACATAAAACATGAGATGTATTATTTTTGGAGGAGGCAGGACAAGTGGTCTGCTGTCATGTTAAAACTTTACGCAAAAAGGCATACCTGGTAACTTTCCTTGTATTGCTAACTCATCAAATTCATTTGGAAACTTCAAGCCTTCCATTATTCTACCTCCTCCTGTTAAAATGTCATAAAGCAGCAAGCCAAATGAATAAACATCAGCTTGCTGATTGTAAATAACATTTCCTCTGGCAACCTCCGGTGCTCGAAATCCTGCAAATAAAACATTCATTAATAGTTATGATTCATATCAAGCTGAAGCCATCTTTATCCTTTTAAGAGCAAACACTTATTGATGAAAATGTCACAGGAAGTAAACCAAAAATGGCACACTATTTCTGGGCTGGCAGTAGTTTGCATGTGGCAGGCCTCCAAAAATATCAGCAATCAGTATAAAGGAAGGGGACAGTACATCAGTTACAGAACTCCTGCACCATTACACATAAAATAATTCATTTAGCAATGAATACTGAAAACGAAGGGCAAGTTTGCAGTCTTTACTGAAGACCTAACATTTAACACTTGAAGGCATACTCTCATGCCTGGTTTCCAAGACCTAAAGGCACTTTTCAAAGTTGTTGAATTGTTCAGTGCTTTAAAATGGATGCTAATATGTTCTCTCTAAAGTCAGGGAACATTGCAGGTATTTATTGCCTTAAAAAAGAAGTTCAGACCTACCTACACATTACTGAAAATTAAAACAACAAATAATTTTAGCAGTATGATTTCAATATCACAATAACCATACTAAAACAAGAGAGAAAAACCCCAATAATTAATACATGTAATTTAATTTGCTCTCTTTTTAAAGAGAATGCCTTGATTCTAAAGAGTATACTCATTGAGTCATCTAAAAGGGGTTAAAACATGAATAGGAAGAAAGGCCAAGAAGTATAAAACTGGCATTGCAACTTGCAATACAATTAGGACAAATTTTTGTGATTTTGACCAGAGTATAGATTTGAGTTATTTCTTACAGACTAAATAAAAAACATATTAGCTATTTTTTGACATAATGCACTGTAAACCAAAGCATTCTTCCATACCTGGTGTGCCTTCGGAGGTTTTTATTCCCATTCGGCAACAATACTGGGCAATGCCATAGTCAGCTATTTTTGCAATAACTGCCGAATTGGGATACAGGGTGAAGAGCAACACGTTGTGAGGCTTTAAATCACGGTAGATGATCATCGCTGAATGCAGGTACCTGTTAATTAAAAAAGTATTTACTGAAAGCATTCATAACTCAGGGATGCATCTATACACACACACACACAGAATGCATGATTTCCATGACAGTAAATTGTGCTTTCAAATGTTAAATGTGTTAAAAAATGTCAAACATCACCAACATGACACCACCTCACTCAATATTGACTTTAGAATTCCTCTGAAATACTATTAACTGGCACACAAACATTGCAGTATTTTAGTACCACGTCTTATTTGAAGTGTCATTGACAGTTTGAAAACTGAATCTCAGAAGTTTAAACTTCGTTGGTCCCTGAGCTGCTTTGCAGGTTTTGTGGTTTTACAGTCACACTTCAATAGCCTGAGGACATTAATGGACTTTCAGAACTTTAAAAGTGCACTAAATTAACTTCTTTGACATTTTAATAAGAAATCAACAGCCACACAGAAATTTCACCCAGAACTCTCGCTATTTCTCTACTTACACGAGCGCCAATTGTTCGCAGAAAAAAACAGGTAACAAAAGTTTGTGTTATATACCAGCCAATCCATCATAAAAATACAGACATTTGTCTGACTCAGGGAATACTCTGCTTGAGATATACCCTACTTGCAGCTGTATCCTGTTTTTACAGCAACGTAGAAGCCATATTTACCTTAAGCCATCAGCTACATGTAGAGCTATCCTGTGCTGAAGTGTTCTAGTTAAACTTGCATTGTCTTGCTGAAGCAAGCGATCAAGAGATCCTTTAAGGGCTAATTCCATCACCAGCATCCGGGGACGGATTGCAGCAGCCAGCAGAGACACTAAACTGGGGTGATGGAGGTGACAAAGCACTGCAAGCTCCTGTAAATTGGAAAATCAGATTAAATACTACAAAGAGCATAACCTCTGTAGCTCTGAAGTAAACTCAGAAATGTTTCGGAGTGAAGTCTTGCACTTTACTTAAGCTTTTTAAGATCTTCGAACACCAACTGGGGTATTCCAAGAGCAGCACTACAAAAAAAAAGGCAGTATTTCTTACTTGTCTTAGGAGCCGGAGGGAAGTATGTTTATTGAAAATCTTTACAGCAACCTCTTCTCCACCATAGGATGCACGGTACACAGATCCAAACCCACCATCACCTTTTCAAAGATAAAATTGAAAAGAACATTAAAAACAAAGGGATATCAACCATTTCTCAAAAGAAGAAAAAAAAAAGCTGAAAGGGTCCAATTTTAAAAAGTGTGGAGCATCTACTGTGTTAAGTTTCATGATCAGTAATCTAAATACATAATAAACAATGTCCTAGCATGCAAGTTAATGAAAAATCAAAACTCAGTAACCTGAAATTTAGAATACCTTAAAAAATACATTTCCACAGAAAAGAAATCTCTAAAATGTTTTCCATATGTTGCAGAACTGACTTCAATAGATTTGTTTACACAAGCTCTATAAAAAAAAAACCCTATCAAATAATGCTTACCCAAGAGAAATTCAGGAGCTTCATCAAATTCCAGGTCATCGTTATTCAACATAATATTTCTAGGCAAATCAGCCAGTATCAGATCAGGAGCAATCTGAGCTATTGGAATGGTATGTCTCGGTTGATCTGGATTTACCAAAAGGTCACCTAAGAAAAATAAAGACGACAATTAAAAGAAAAAAAACGTAGTCATCATTCAAAAGGCACTGAAAGGTATATGGATCTCTTTGAATACATATGAACAATGTATCTAAAATTCAATTCATATGTGTGTGTTTACGTATATAAGCACACACACACATAAACATATATATATGGAACAGAACACTAATTAAGTTTGCCAGTCTATTTAATGTATCTTACATGCTTAAGTATCTTCAAGGTTCCGCATATGTACCAATTAAAATCATAGAATCATGGAATCCCTAAGGTTGGAAAGGACCTCCAAGATCATCAAGTCCAACCAAAATGATAGCAACTGTTGCTGTGTAACAACACCAAACTAACCAAGAGATTATCATTCTGTCTATAAAAAGAAAGAATTCTCTTAGTATGTAGAATGTTATAATGAATATTGCTTTTTAAATTACTGGTGTACATGGTCCAACCAAAAGATCTTGTATCAGCTTTACTATGTGCTGGATTCAATTCCATGAATGAAATTGCATTATCAGTATCATGACAAAACAGTTCTTTCCATTATTGCCATGTATACACGACTATACAGAGTAGCTGCAATCTGTCCCATATTCTATACTTCTACTGACGGCTCTTACATAAAAAACGAACAAGTTGCTTTTGACTCATACCATAATTATTTCTTACAGAAATGAAACATTTTTAAATAACGTGAAATACTCAAGCATTATAAAGGGGTTGTCATATAATATTTCTCTACATACAGGTATACTGCTATATACCTTCAATGTCATAAATACGTATATACCTTCTTCAGCTTTTTTAAGTAAGTCATCAAGTAGTATTTTCTGGTGTTCTTCACCATCCTGAAAGCTGTACAGAGCCCATTTCTTCAACAGTGTTTCCCCTTCACCGCATACATCTATATCCAGCAAACCTGGAAACCATTCTTCCATGAGAGAATCTATGTGATCCACAACTTGTCCCAGAAGGATGCACCCTTTAAGAAACAAAGGAGGGAAATTATAGCCTCAATCTGCCACACTTGTAATTACAAAGCTAAACTCTACATTCCAAAGGCAGAAGCACAACAAACCAAAATGCCAAGCTGCAATCAAACTGGAGCAAAAATCAGGCTCAGGAATAATTAACCTTTTCTGCAAGAAGGTGCTGTGATTTTCAAAAAACTGTCTGGGTTGTTGTCAAATACTGCTGATTCCACCAGACAATAAGCTTCAGGAGACCAGTTCAAGTAGATGCCTTGTCTCCAATACATTCTATTAGGACGAAGAGCTCGCTCTAGAAAATACAAAATGTGTTAAAACTCTGATCTCCACTAAGAATGTAATATTTTAAAATATGTGGAATAATTCACGGTACTTTAAATATTTAATTATGATTGTAGGTTTATGCCTACCCAAAGAACAAACAAAATAAAAGCTACAACTTTGCAGACAGAATAGCCCCACAAAAGCGGAATATATGTCAACTGGTGTTCAGTTCTATAAGGCATATCCACAAACTAAATATTGAATCAGAGAGTAAGTCATGTAGTAGGCGACGCATGTAGGGATCACAGAAATGTGGAGGTACATTTAGGTTCAAATACAGAATATCTTAGGCGACATACGAAAAAAAAGTCAGTGATTTAAATTTTCCTTCTATCACACACACATGAAATAGCAAGATGCAGTTATAAATCATATTTATAGAGCATTAGCAATGCATATTTTTCATTTGTTACTTGTCACCAGTATTGATAAACCATATATTAAAAACCAAACATGAATGAAATTGCAAAGTTCAGCAGATAGATCTTATGTCAAAGCACAGTATTAGAAAAAAAATTTACAGACACCCCCCTTCTGACAACAGCAAAGTTTTCAGACATTCATAAATTGAGAACTGATGAACCTCAAGAAAAGCGGTTTGATTTTCTGTGTGGAAAATATCCTTTCCTGTATACCTCGTAGAGGAGAATGGCAATATTGCATAAATAGGATTTCCTTCATCTCTAGCATGCGAGGGAGAGAAGTCGGCTGCTTACACCTTCACTTTGTTTTGCACACCACTGTAAAGATCAGGCGTTATCTGGATATTTCAAAGTTATAAAAATGACCACGATTCTTTTTCTCACATTTGTGAAGTGGCCAGAAATTAGCTAAAGTAAAACAATATTGGGGATTACAGCTTCAACGTGCAGGTGTTGGCATTCAAAGCACACATGCTCACTATTGCTTTTGAAGATAAAGATTTGTACCTCTTCCTGACAGCATGTAAGGTGATATTTCAAGCAACCTGTTGATCAGCCTGGACCAAAATCCCATAGGAAAGTATGGCATCTCATAAAGCCTGATGATAATTTCTGAATTTTCACAATGGGGAAGCTCTATAACAGGTCTCTGATCAGACAAACTGAAAAAAAAATATTAGACAGTATTTAATGATGTACTTTATCCAAACTGACAGACAACATACATCATTTATTATGAAAAATGTATTATTTATTAATGAATGAATGGTTCAAATGATCAGAGAGCAGTCAGATAGTATATATGCTTATTCTGCTTGTTTGTGCTAACGTGAAATTCTGCTGTAATTTAAACCCAAGAGAACCTCACTAACAATGATTAGATATTAAATGTAAATGTGAGAAAAACCTGAGACACATGTAAGGCAGGTAAGACATTCAGAAAAAATCTTCTAGGACTTGAAGAACACAGAAACTCTAATCCATGCAACCATACAACACTCTTTCCACTAAGTAAAACAAGCATTACTAAACGTGTTAGGGAAATCTGTAACTGAGGCAGAGAAACTGCGTTACCTGCTTCAGACACAGCAAAAAGACCACATTCAAATTCGTAACACTTTTTTGTCATATTTAATAACGAGACTGTTTGGAGGAAATACACCCTCTGAGCAACTTGACTGTGGTTCTCAATCCAAGCAAATAGGCTATAGAAATTCATGGTTATCTACTATACTGCAGTAAGTATCTGTAATGCTGGCAGACCGTGATGCAAAGCTAAATTATAACCTTCCTGCTGTAGTCTCAAAGCACGGTCAACCATAAAAGAAATATTATCCTCATAAAGCATTTTATCATTTAGAGCTTCCATTTACCCACCATGCTAATATGACGTAAGCTTTATCTGCTACAGCATCAGCTTAACACGTCTGTGGAAACATTTACGAAAATGTAGTGTACTAAGCATACATTATGCTTTCAATATACCAAATTGCTTTGATGGTCAGTTAAACTAGTTAGCCTGATAGGAGGTTTTTGTTTTGATTGATCTCTATGTTTCATTTGTGGGTTTAGTACTTTGCTTACCTGCTTGGAATTAGTAGTTGATCCTCTCCTAATGGCAAAGCAATCTGAAACTTTTCCAGAAGCTTAAAGTATTGTGACATGTAAATTTTTGGAAACTTGCTCTTCTTTAAAAGGAATTTTTCCACATCTGAACGCTTTACAATTCCCTTAGGATATTTAGAAAAGCCTTCCACTTTCACCGTCAGAATCTTTCAAAAAAATAGTAAAACAATTTCAGGTGTACAGTCATCATTAGATTGCATTTCCCTGACAAACTTTGTTCCCTGCAATATTTGGTAGCCTATTATTTAGGGGGGAAATGGACTCCATTTCACAGTGAAACCAAACATTTCTATAATGCTAGCCAGCAAGACGACAGCAGTGAAAAAACTTAACCTGTCCAAGCCACTAGTGTGCTACTATTCTTCAGTAGTTTTCACTGCTCCATATTATATAAAAAATTATCCTACATGTTATTTTGTGAAAGTGTTCTCAGAAAGGAGTCTAGGTACAGTGACTTTTCATATCAGCACTTCACACAAGCATACTGGTACTGACAACACGATCTTCTAGGTCTTTTCTCACTCTTAACCCCACCACCTTTACGGGCTCAAACTTACATTTTTGCCATCTCATTTCCTGCACTGAATGAAAGGTAAAGTTTGAGGTTGGAAATCTGAATATATACTAAAAAATTTAGAGTATTTCTAGATCAACATATCAATGATGGTTTCACTTAGGCAGGCAGTCTGCTGCTCTCCTGTCCCAACATGTGAATTCATATCACTTGCTTTCCTCTGTCATCAGTACCAAGCACACAGTGACCCTTCTTCCCCCATTCTTACTACTTCAATTCAAAGTTCCAGCTGTCACTTCAACCTATCACAACATGGTGCAGGATTACTTTGCATCCCTGGAGTTTTTCTATGCTACATTATTTTTGTGTCTGGCATAGTTTGAATGATACTCGACTTTACAGCATAAGAACACAGAACCACTGAGACAGAAAGTTGTCTAGAAAGCAAAGAAAACAGAAAGATCCAGGTAAACCAGTTTGGGCACTGAGAAAATTCTAGATCATGAAACAGGAAAGAAATAGTGAAGAAGAATCACTAATAAGTTACAGTGGTTTAACATGGGGGAAAGAATTCCATGAATGTAAATACAAGAAGTAATCAGAGTCTAACCTGTGCCATGATTTTACATAGCCACTTGGGATCTACAAAATACAGATCTCTCAGCTGTAGTGCTGGGTCTTGAAAATGAAGGAGGACACCTGCGCAAACAATGTAATTAGCAATGCATTTCTGAAGCTCCATATCAAGCAGAATAACACCCCCCCTCCCCACTCCCCCAGTCTGAGCTATTTTTCTTATGTGACCTGACATAAGCAATTTGAATAACAAATACAGCTATTGAATTTATGTCGATATCTCAGGAGAGCAGAATAAAATCGTGGTTTGCTCAGCTTTACCTTTCTTTTCAGATGTTTTGTTAGCTTTGTAATCTGACTTGGGTTTTTGCCAAGCAGCTGTGGTCTGTGTGGTCTGTTATTTAATCTTACGAAGTCTGCACAGCACTAAGATAAGCTGTTACATATATTCACCTAACTGCTATTCAAGCTATTACAGCAATTCCGTCTTTCAGAAACCGTGCTGTCTAACCAGCGGGTATGATGTTTTCAAAGACGGGTAAGATATATAAATTGTTAGTGTAGTGATTCTTTATATAATGGAATTCCTGTATGACATACAACCTGGATTATCAAACTAATGTTACCCAAGCTTCAGCATTTCAGCTCAACACTTTGTGGCAACCTTGTGTGAAATTTTAAAATGCAAAACAGGTCTGTGTGCTGCAGATTTGCAACAAAGAGCTAATAAACATTTTACCTGATTCATTCAGAAAGTGAATTGCATGAGGGAGTTCATTTTCATCCAACTGTAACTGGCTTTCTTGTACCAGTTCCAGTAAGCGTTTCTGATCAATCACAGGAAATTCAACCGGGACGTTTTTACGTTCCAGCAAAATTCTCTTCTCCAGCTCCAGGTAGCTGTCAGGAATTAGCTGACCAACCACTGGCTGATCTCTGATCTGTGTAATTAATAACAATAGTAATCTTAAATGTATTAATTTATTCGTGTGAAATGCAGATAATAAAACTAAGATGCTACTCAACCGTAGTGGCAAGAAGGAACAAAAACACTCATTTATTGACTAACACGACTTCTGAAAGGCAGATGTAACTAATTATTCTTTCAGAATCATAGTATGAATGGCTTCCTATAAATGAACACTCAAAGAAGAAAATAATTCCGTATTATATGTACATAAAAAAGATGTATTCCGAGAAGTTCAGACAAGCTTTGATTCGAAGTAAAAGGAAAATATTCACTGTATGAACAGATGATGTCATACACCTCAGGTTAACAAAAGGCAATAGGCAAATGAATAACAAAATGATACCTCCCGTAATCTAATATCTCTAGTTATGTCTTTAGTTAAACTGGGGGGAAAAGGTCAGTAGCTCAATTCAAAGTCTCCACTGCTGATAGTTAGTGGACAAGAGAGAGGAAGAAATAAATTTGGCTGGGTTAGTGACACTTAAGGGAAACACAGTTGGGTGCTCTGTCCCTGTTTCCTGAGGCTGAGTTCCTTCCTGAAGACATCCTTTGACCTTTGGTATTGCTAGCACCCGACCAGGTTTTTCACTCTCCATGGGTGCTGAGATAGTAATTCTTTTTTTGAGAAAATGGGAAACAATTTTCCCAACATTTCTGCATTGGCTTCTTAGCCTGTAATCTTCCTCTCAAAGAAGTTCAATACCAATGCATTGTAGCATTTTTATGTGCCAAAAATGTCATTAGTACCTTGTGTAATTTTAAAGACTCAATGCACTTATGACAACACTGAATACTTAACTCACTTTGTCTGACTTCTAAGCAGGTACCTTGGAATGCTCCTTTCACAAAGTGTCTATGTTGTATATGAAACTATCTCCTTTCCTTTAGGATGCCTTACATTTATGTAGAAGTTTAAACATCAGTTTAAGTCATAATCACAAGAGATGTGAAAGTTACAGGAACAATTTTTCGGTACCTAAGAGTGAAATGTTTTCAAAAAGCAGAACATCTCCTGAGTCTTGAAGAAGTATAGTGAGATATAGGGCTACATATACCTTTACAAACACCTACCAGATGTATGAGAAGTGGAATTAATCCATCTCATGTGAATAGGCCACTTCACTGCCACTTGGCACTGGTAGCTATTCCCTGGACTGTTGAATGAAGTCCGGCAGATTATGGATGTGGCTAAACTGCTAGTTTCTGAGGGAGAAACAAGAGGTGCGTGCACTCGTTCTCTCCTTTGTAACACCACCAGCAAGAGGCTGGTGATAAATACAGCATTTGCTCTATAAAATCTTCTGAGCAGTAATTCAGAAGAAATTTGGGTTCTGCTATGATTTATGAAGTTCTGACATTGACTTTAGTAGCACAAGCATCACCTTTTCCCTTTAACATGTTACGACACTATACACGTGTGACGGGTGCACACCTGTTTGAACTCACTGAACTTTGGTGCAGGCAGATGCTCAGCAAGTAAGCCTAACTGAAGTTAATCCTACCGTGTGAGGCTATCAGTGAGAACATGGCACCAGAAATAGGGAAAAAAAACAGTTTGAGGAGACTGGGCTGGTACGCTGCATTAGCACAGCAGAAAATCTAACTATAAATCAACCAGTATAAATTATCACAGCCATCTGGGTCCATTGCACTCTCCCTGCACAGGAGCTGGCTCTGTGGTGGGGATCTCCCTTTGAGTAGGGACGCCTCTCATGGATACCCCTCGAGGCTGAGGGATCCCTTACCAACCATCAATGTCTGGTGTCAGGTAAGTGACATTTTTTGCATGCAGGTAACACTTAAGATATGTAGAGTAAGTTTACACAAGAATCTTTGTATCCTATACTAACTTTAAATGCAGTAAATAGTACTGACCACCAATCCACCTGTACTTGTTAAATATTCAACATATCTAAAAATTTACAGATTAGAACTCAATAAACTAACTACTAGATCAGGTCTGTTTGATGGATCTCTGACTCTTCTCCTAAGACAAGGTGATTGATAATGTATAAATAAAAAAATGTATGTATGTATATTCTTTTTGCTATAAATTGGATCCTGCCTTCCTATAAGCTCCATTCCTGGGCTAGTCTCTTCATACTCGTCATTCACACTTAGAGCTTCATGCTGTGGCTAAGGACACAGCATGGAATGAGCGGCAGGGATGACTCTGGAGACACAAGAGCTACTGCAGATTCTCCAGTTGAGGGGGGTCACTCAGTCCAAGGGGTCATCTTCTCCTACTTTAATTCACTATTCTTCTTTCTACCACTAGTTTCACACCATGTAAAATGAAA
The DNA here is from genome assembly GCA_013399095.1 of Psophia crepitans. Taxonomy (NCBI): domain Eukaryota; kingdom Metazoa; phylum Chordata; class Aves; order Gruiformes; family Psophiidae; genus Psophia; species Psophia crepitans. The sequence goes on along the minus strand of VWZZ01003609.1, from coordinate 6,608 downwards.
TCAGTAAATGAAGAATTAGTTGGCGTTCAGAAATCACAAAATCTTTTTTCCTGGTCCCCTGAAATCTTGCAATACTTATTGTTGCAGGTAAATGTTGCCATCCAATAAAAAACAGCTTTGGATCACATTTCTTTGTAAGAAAAAGATGCTCTATTTTAAATGAAATATTCTATTTATGGCCCTAGTATTTGAAAACAAAACTTAGTTGAGACTTTTACTTAGTTCATTATTTTTCGGTAGAAAATGAAATGAAATGAAAACAGAACTGGTGATTCTCATTATTTTGCCGTGCGTAACACTTTACAGAAGGTAAGATAAGTTTGCTACCACACTGAAATGTATTTAATTGTGTTTAATTATTATTTTAAAATGTATTTATTTAACTAAAACTAGGATGTTTTCATCATTACAAACAGTATGCAGCTCACCTTGAAGTGAAGGCTCTCCTTTATTATGATTTTCCGAAGTCTGATGATGGAATCGGATTCTTCTGTAGCATTCACAAAGTGATAATCTTGGATTGCTGGGAAGCCTCGCTTATTCAACAGCTCTCTAGTAATTTTACTCATGCAGGCCTTACGTTGCATTTCATCAGAAACATCTAAATGAGTGCCAACAAGAATGACGGGGGATGTTGAAGCTCGAGCCTGTTAGTAAGAACCATATAGTTGATTACCTCAATAGTGAAGGACGATGTTATGGTTTTATATCCACATAAAATGTGATCAATTTAGTCAAAATGATCTTCACAATGAAAAAAGCAACTGTTTATCCCTCTTTAAATATACCTCTTTTAAATAAGTTTGAAATCTGAAATGTTATTTCATGTCTTTATTCAGAGTAAGTTTAAACTGCAGTGCCACATAACAGCCTTGACTGGGTAAGGCAGTAAAAATGCACTGGCCTATAAATACAAAACATGTTTTTTAACATACGGAGAGCCGTCTGTTTCAAAGTAGAAATATTAAAAAGGCACCTTTTTCAAAAAGAAAGCAGTGTAGATCTGGATTTCATACTCCGCAGATTAATAACATTGTCAGTAAAATAGAGGGACAACTGTAGTTTTCGTTAAAAACGCCCTACATTTCATTTGTAGAATGTATATTTACAAATACTTTCATATCCCATATATGACATATTTCAGCTCTTGTTTCATCTAAGAGCTTCTCTCCTCTTCCCCCCTCTAAAAATATTTGTGGTTAATTCACTGTTCAACAGCTCCCTGGAAAGTGGAATTCCATTCTGTACATATCTATGCCTTACCTTTATGTTAAAAAGCCACGGCTTCATAGCATCCACCTCTGCTTGTCCTTTGCTGAGATCATAAACAGCAAGATATAAAGCTCTCTGGGTCATAAAATGAGGATGGGTACTGTAGAACTCTTCTTGTCCTAAAAGTAGAAAATTTCCACTGTTCAGTACTTCCCTCATTGAACACCTTCTGATCACAAAAAGGCAGCAGAACACTTATTCTCAGATCACTAATCCACAAGCGAAATTCATGCTTACAGAAAATTATCTAAATTGGCAGGAAAGCTGTAATAACTACAAATTTTAGGTAGGTGCTCTGTGGTAGCTCATTAACTGAAGTGTAGTGTTAAAATATGCAAGCTAGTTTTATATCAAGAAGTGTAAGATTTAACAAATGGATAAACACGGCTGCTGCAAAGACAACTTGAAAGGTCGTGATACTTTTAAAACTCTAATACTGAACTTTTCCCTCACCTCTTCCTTCCCTTTCTTCCTTCTTCCCTTCCTTTTTCCTATCCTTTCAGCAACTTCAAAATAAGACTCCCAAGTTGACATGATACATACTTGAATTCATAATTGAAACTGGACATTCAGCTTGAACACTGCTCTTCTGTGCCTACTCATTGTGATATATGTGACATATTTAAATGATTACAGAGCAATGTTTAAAGCATAAAATATCCCTGAATTTTAGAAGTGCTTCTGGAGTCCCCCAAGCTTAGAAAGTTTTCCAAAAAAAAGAAAGTTCAAAGCGCTTTGTTTTCTATAACCTTACAAAACACTGACAATGTAGAGCCTACAGAGACCCAGACTATAAAAAGACGAAGCAGAGCTGAATGGAAAATGATTCTTCTAGTGGTTACAAACAGTTTCTTACTATTCTGAAATGACAGTTCTACAGCACTATGGTTGAAACGAGTGGTGAGACCACTTCTGGTGATGAGAAACTCCTGAGGCTTTATATTACGTTAGAGGGATTAGCTGTCAATTTACAGAATTCATAGATTTGTAAGTGGTCACTTGACTTTAGGTGTAAGTTTGCCTGATTCTACTGTTTACAATTTGAAATTTCATAGGCTGACTCTAAGAATAAGTAATGCATGAACGTGTTAGAAAAGACAACAGTAAAGGACAGTAAGCTCTTGAAATACCTCCAAAATCCCACACATTTAATATAAGCTCTTTCTTCATTTTGCCTTTCCCTGGAATGATCCAGTCTTTTACATCAATGCCTACTGTGGCTTTTGGAGAGCCCAATTCTGTTCGTTTGCATTTCATTAGTTGTTGTAGCAGGGTAGTTTTCCCACTGCCAGTGTTTCCAACAATCATGAGCTTCATTCTGTTATAAGGTACAGCCTTCTTCAGGCGTTGCTGAAGAAATCTGGCATAAAAAATTGGAGAATTCACAGAAGTGTGTAATAAAGAAAAATACCAACAGAACTCAAGAGCAAAGAAAAATCTAAACCGATAACATTTTCCACAAATTTTCAGTATTTGTTTGATATTATGGGGATTTTAACAGTCTACTCTAATTTCTGATTTGTAATTATCCAAAAATGTGCTCTGTGCAATGCACTTGGGAACACAAGAAACATATCAGAAGTAATTGGTAAGCACCACTTATTGCATTGTTTACAGAAGCACCAAATTCAAAAAGTAATACTATGTGCTGGTTTTGGCTGGGAGAGAGTTAATTTGCTTCACAGTAGCTGGTACGGGGCTGTGGTTTGGATTTGTGCTGGAAGCAGCGTTGATAACACAGCGATGTTTTAGCTATTGCTGAGCAGTGCTTACACAGAGCCAAGGCCTGTTCTGCCTCTGCCAGTGAGTAGGCTGGGGGTGCACAAGGAGTTGGGAGGGGACACAGCCGGGACAGCTGACCCCAACTGACCCAAGGGATATCCCACACCATATGACGTCATGCTCAGCATATAAAGCCGGGGGAAGAAGAAGGAAGGGGGGGATGTTTGGAGTGATGACGTTTGTCTTCCCAAGTCACCGTTACGCGTCACGGAGCCCTGCTGTCCTGGAGATGGTTGAACATCTGCCTGCCCATGGGAAGTGGGGAATGAATTCCTTGTCTTGCTTTGCTTGAGTGCACAGTTTTTGCTTTACCTATTTGCCCCCTGCCATGGGGGCAGTAAGAAAACGGCTGAGTGGTGCTTAGTTGCTAGCTAGGGTTAAACCATGACATTATATTACAGTCTAAATCACTATAATCTGTCTTATGTGTATGTGTTGATACGATATGACGTGATATGATACCTTTCATAGCATGAAAAGTAGCATGCTGGATTTCATCCGACAAACCAGCACATCTGTTCAAAAGGATATATAGTGTTCCCAATGCTTACTCCATATTCCCAGAAAGCAAATCAAGAATATTCAAGAACAGCAGGGCAACAAACCTGATAATGTCTCTGGCTTTGCATCCCACATGTTTGAAGTCTAAATTAAGATGGAGTCCTTCCAAAGGAAGATCCCAGATTTTGGATAGTCTACCCATTTCATCTGGAAAGAATCTCAAATCGGGATTATGACTTACATCCAGAGAAGTCAAGTTCTCTAGGAAGCCAATCTGAGGAGGAATCTGGATAAATGAACATTTAATAGGCAATTAAACATTAAAAGAAGTATGAGCATGAATACATTAAATATTTAACAAAACCAGATATTGTTTTTACTGCTGTAGTTCAAATTTTTTTAAGAAACAGGCCTAATACCCCACACTAATAGACAAAGGACCTCATAATTAATTCATTATACAAACTGATTATAAGACACATTCCAGACAGGAAAGCTTAATAGAATATGGACATTTTCATTCACAGGGAGTACTACTTGTACTTATGAACTTTGAAAAACTGCATTCAATTGAAAACGGATTTCATTTTCTTTAGGTAGAATCTTATACTTTACCTCCTTTAACTTGTTGTGGGACAGGTGTAGCTTTTCTAGCCTAGACCATGCGCATGCCTTTTCACTCAAGTCCAAGATGTCTATTTGATTATGATTAAATAACAGCTCCCTTAAGTTTAATGATTTCCAGTGCATTGGTCCAGGCAGGTTTATGATCTTGTTTTGGCTTAAATCTACTGATCGCAAACTAAAAGCATGAAAATAAAAAAGGTAAACATTAACAAATGAAAAAAAAAACCCACCTGAGACTATACTGGAACTGTATTAATTTTTAATAAATAAAAAAATGAATTGGAGATCAGAATAGACAGTTTTCTGACAGGAATGTAGATAGAAAATAGACAACTACTACTAGAAGCAGAACTTACTAAGATATTGTAAGTAGGTCTTCGTTACCTCTGTTCAGATGAGTAGAAGACACAGATAAATACAGTTCACACTCCTGCAGTGCAAATATTCAGTAATTCAACCACAAACAGTATTTATACCCAGGTAACAGAGAACAGAATTTAATTAGCTCAGGATTCCAGTTACAGCTGAGTGAAGGACCATGGAGTACACTGTTACATGAAATGTCTATTGCACTAGAATAGATGTATTTAAAAAGTTGATTGCAATCTAACATCATCCTATTATGTGTTTTCATGTGCTTTTTCATAAATTTCAAATTGAAAAAAAAAAGCGATGCAAAACTTCCTGGTATTATCAACTTTCTAGAACCCAAGATTTCACTTACATATTATGGATCGTCACTAGGTGAGCTGAACTGCTCTCTTTCTCGCTCCTAACTTAGGACACTAACATCAGATGGTATGCATACCTCACTTTTTTATCAGAATATTTCTAAGAATATGTTTGTAAATGCATCTATGTGCATAAATTATATAGTTCAACTGCACATGTATTTAAGAACTACATAAAAAAGAACATTTCATTTCTGTAAGGCAGCTGTTGGACAAATATGCCTTTTGTTACTGTGGAACATGAAGCATGCAAAAAATCCATGCAACTCCTTATTGATTTGTCTGGACTGGGAGATGTAGAACCTGAAAGCTGCACCTTTTCCAACACATCCATTACATTTGGTGCCGTCAATATAAACGTCAGCATGCTGAAACAGCGTAATATGATGTTAATAATGACATGCTCTATGGAAATTTGATTAATGTAAGTTCACAAATCTGTGGTTCTGCCCTCCCCATGATGCCATCAGCACTCACATCTACCCACATTTATCAGATAACTGATCTGATCACCCCTTCCAAGCACTCCTTCCACAATCTGATTCTAGTGACATTAAGGTCGGTAACTTCTATTAAAAAAAAGCAGAAGACTGATTTTCACATGAGTAATGCTTTGAAGGTACAGCAAAATAGATGTCACATGCATCTTTATCACAATTCCATCTAGAGGAAGTTTCATTCTTTGAGAATAAATATCTTGTGATGTTTGGGAAGTGAAAAACTAATCTCAGTAGCCTTGTGCAAAAGTCAGCAGAACTTCTTGAAAAGGAAAAAAAAAGCCAATATCTTTTTAAAGTTGGTTTCAAGAAAATAATAAATTCATTTTGATCTTCTCAGCAAGAATTATCAGCTTCAGCAGCCAAACAACATATATTCAATAACAGTAACTTGAATCTGAGGAATAGAATTTCTCAAAACAAAGAAAATGTGACTGGTTTCTCTTGAGTTAAAAGCTACTAAGTTTCGGATTTAACCTGTTTGAGAAGATTTCCTGAAAATCAGTAGAACATGCAGAATTTTCTGCTTAACAAATGTCTTGACATCAGATTTTCTTCATCAAGAACATGATTATTGTCAAAATAATAAAATAGTAACTTTTTTAATTTGAAAAATAAAATAGTAACTTACTGTGGTAGTAGAAGAATTGCTTCTGGAACATTAGTGAAACGATTTTGGGATAATTTTAAGCTTGTTATGCTGGATGACAAGTCAGGTATTATTTCTAGAGCAGAAAAAGAGGTTAATCCTATTACTTTTCAGAATGGTTTAAATTATTTTTACGACTGGAATTTTCTAAAAACAAAGACAGACTAAAAGGTCAGTCTACCATCTTCTCTACACAAGTCTTCGTACAAGCTACCAAAGACAGAATCTGAATCTTTTTATTAAAAGTTTATTTAAAACTAAACTCCTGAAATGAAAGAAATGTGGAACCGAGTTAATGTATTGGCTTTTATCACGTGACATACTATTACACTTCTTATTGGTATTAAACACTGAAATAATCCTACTTACACTTTAATGTATTGCCAGTATACATAACATTCCCATAATTCTCTCCAACAAGGAGGGGCTGGTAGGGGATGTGATGCTCAGGGGCAGCCTTGGTTGCAGTGACCATGAAATGGTGGAGTTTAAAATCCTCAGGGATGCTAAGAGGGCGCACAGCAATCTCGCTACCCTGGACTTCAGGAG